>DWAN01000715.1:0-21482 GCA_018230445.1 Heliconius hewitsoni | reverse complement strand
AAAAAGTGTACGGACCAAGTGTCTGTAGTGTTAAGAAATAACAATAAAAAAAAAATCCTGGACAAGCCAATTCACATTTCGGATCTCGCAGGGTACGCAGAGGGAGAGGACTAGTGTTAAGTCACCCTTTTCCCGACTAACCAGCTAATTTTTGAGACATTGCGCGTTGAGTTGTGAAATTCAACGTCGTACTATGATTTGTTTCCAAAACGAGGAAATAAGTCACTTCTCTGGTATCAGTTAAATATTATAATATAGCTAACTTAATTCATTAATTCCAAACGATTTAAGAAAGTTGATATACAAAAGTGATTTATCACTATTCCTCTTTTAAACATAATGAAAGTTCATATTAATGTTTCTCTATTATACTCACACAGTTGTTATAAATAATTTTCATTGCAACCGAGTTGAAAAAATATTGAAAAAAATAAAAGAGCAACAACAATGCTATAATAGTGTTCGCGATCGCGATTTCCCTAACGGGTTCGTAACTGCATTCAGCTTGCCGTATCATTCGTTGCACTGAAACTGCGCGATAATAACATCTTCAGCTTTGGTATACGCTTCCCTAGAAGTATAATTATTTGGCTCTTACAATTTATTATTGTAGAACAAGTTACATAGCTATATTAGTGGAAAAAAATATCGAGGATTTATAAACTGGGAACAATATTTTGTTAGATTCTTTTCTTTCAAGTTTCACGACTATAACAACGTAGGCAGAGAGAAGTTTGTTGAGACACTTCGTTTGCCGCTCTCCGCCCAATATTCGAAACATATCGTGTTGAAATGCGATACTCAACGCCGCACCAGAGCGAAATAAAAATAATCGTGAGCTCATAAGGGATAATAAACTCCCGAATGGGCTTGAATCCACAATCGTCACATTTATATTTAAAGACGGCGGTAAAAGTAATGCTATTATGGAACATACATTATTTTGACAGTTATTGCTATTTATTTGGTGACGATGGCTGGACGATTCTATTAGAGATTAGAGTCGCAGATTCGAATCCCGCTTCGTTACAAACGTTATTAACCCATGCTTTATAAAATATATCTATCGTTACATGATAATAGAGTGAATATAAAATTAATATAACGTATTCAGGATTTCGACATCTACGACTTTTGTTTTAGTCGAGCCACAATGAGTTTCCGGATCCGCTCTTTATATATACATTACAGTTTTAGATCGTCGCTTTGCTATTTTAAATTAAATTTTGGTTGCGATGATGGTGATGTTGTAGTTTTTAAATAATTATCTTTCGTACTTAGATATAATGTGTTTAGTATATATTTTATTAAACATAAGCTTAAGTTTAATAAGTTCGATTTATGGTCTTCGGTTAATCTCGGAGAAAACAGTATCGATGATACTAAGGAAAGGGAATTCACTTAGAATTCTCGGAGAGCATATACGAAGTGGTTGATGACAGTTGATGAGGCTTTCTTCACGATCTGAACTATAACTTACATATACTGCAAATTTAACAGTACTGGCCGACGCCCGCAACTTCGTTTGTGTGACCTTAAAGATGAAATTTCTGCTGTTCCCTCAGGAATTTCGGGGTATCGTCGGCCCTATCGAACCTCACTGCAAACCAAATTTCAACCTCCAAGTTTATTAGTTTTGGCTATGCTTTTTCTGTCAGTGACTCAATAACCTAAGTTTTATATAGTATTATTTATTATTTATATATAAATACAGAGTTAGTTTTAGAATATGTTTTTAAATAAGCTCAAGATTCAAGAGAAACACATCACGACAATACACAAAACTGACTTGTACCGATCGCCTAATATATTTGAAGAAGATCTTATAAATACTCATTACCACCAAAACGTAAGGGCCTCGGAGGCAATTGTTTAATTCCGGCCGAGAAGGGCCCATTTCAGTTGAAACAATGGCAACCATTTATAAATACACGGTCTCCCAAATGGAACCACTAAGTTGAGATAGAATCAAAAGACAATACCGACCTCACATAATTTATTATATCGAGCAAAAACATTGTAGGGTTTTATGCGTAGACCACATAGAAATATTGAGAATGGATTGCGTCTCTTGGAAGAAAATGTTGAAAGTTTATATTTGGTTTTATATTAACATTAATTGCGAATTAATTTATGTTTGAGTCTGGCGGTTGTGGGTTTGATCCTATCTCGAATGCGTTATTTTTATTGACCCCGCTCTGGAAAGATTAATTGCACTGTTGAGTTTCCACCATTGAAACGTAATGTGTAAATTCTGTCGGAGAATAAAGAAATCATAAAATATTTTTTTTTAGCTTCACACTATATGTCAAGCTTTACGCTACATAAGGAATTCATGTAGCGTGAAGCTATTAAAATGTATATTTGAAAATCGTCTTAAAAAAATGTCAAAACCCAATACATTTTGTCTTAGCGGAGAAATACACCTATTAAAACAATAATTTTTTGATTTCTAATAATATATTCTATAATAAAATTAATCTTCCCATCCGTAGGTATCAAACTAAATAACTCTAACCCCTTGTCATGTGTCAGTGGAGACCGCGAGTTCACTTTAGTACCAAAAATTGGCTTCACTTTAATATATACTCATTTGTTTTTATTGCCTCCTTAATTAATTACGGTTTGAGTTTATAATTATTTAAGTGTAATTTTAGAAATGAGCTTAGGAATTCGCTATAAAGGTCAGATCTTAACTGTCTCGATCATTTAGAAAAATATATTGAATATGATTTGTTGTTTATTGCTTATTTTATTAAACATTATCAAATATTTGAGGCTTTCAAAACACAGCGGCACACCATATGGGAAAATATTGACATATTTTCGCTCTGGGAAAAGAGACAAAGCGTTGAGTTCCGCCACTCAACACGCAATGTCTCGCAATTGGGCGGTGCGTGGGGAACGGAGTGTCTTAACACTATGTTTAGCTGAAAAACAATAATAATACTTTAATATGTAAATTTAGGTTACATTTTTAGTTTAGTCACCCGATTTCTCATAAAATATTAATTTTGCTTTCATACTATAGTTACGACAATATTGGCTCTTACTTACATTTAATACTAGAGTTGGTGTTTGCTTAAGAAAATCTACTTAGTAACATAAAATATTTTCAAAGAATTTAGAAGAAGATTCATATTTGTTTTATTTAATTTATCATCTGACTTAACTATTTACACACTTTTACGAGAGATAACTGATGGCAGGATATCTGATGGCTGGAACTAGCTTTTGTGTTTTCGAGGAGATAGCAGAATTGATTTTTATTTTTATTCACTGATTCAAATATGTAATTTGTAGGTTCCTCTACTCTAAACAATAAAGGATAAGGTGCAATACAATATTCGCAGCGTTGATTTCGGTCACGGGACACGCATTGTTTCAAATTTAGAAATGCGAAAAACAGAGTGTCTTGGCACTACGCTCTCCTCGCTTCCTATTTTTCTATATACATAATATTTATGAAAAAAAAACTGAAAACAGAGACTTAGGCATTTCATGGGCAGAGAAAGACCGATTTTTCACAAAGTGATATCCTAACTACACTGAAAAATATTATTTCTTATAATATTCCAAATGTATCGTTTCGTTTTTATATAAAAAGTTCCAAATAAATAGTATATTATTTTCTTTAGAATTTGTTAGTGCAAAGTAAATACTCGAGGCATTGCAACAACCGAACGAAGGAGCGAATACATTTTATTGTTTTGTTTTGCTGAGATTCTATTATTGTGCATTATTTTGAAGTTCAAAAAGCTATTTTACTTATTATTTTAATTGATGACTGCAGTTGTATATAAAGTAGTAGTCGTCACGCGCAACTTTGTTTACGTTGACTTAAATTTGTTCAATGAAAATTTTTCTAAATATTAAATTAATGAAATATTTTATATTTTCTCTTCTTCGCTCTGGTTTTGAGTCCCTCTCTGGTTCTGTTTTCCAAATTCGTTTTTGGCATATTCAATTTAGCTTTATGTTTTCTGTATTCCCTTTTTTTTCCAAATATATCCTTTTAAAGGACGGACAGAATTGGAGAGTAAGCGTAACTAAATAATATTTACTATCTGTACTCAAAAAAGAAAGCTTATAATGTTTTTAATTAAGTGAAACGTTATTTCGACACAATTTTAAGAAAAAAAGTAAAAAAAAGAGTGTTGCTTACCTGTCATTTTGAATAAAATGCCATAATCCAACGCTCTGTACAAATAGTTAAAGATCATTTTTTATTTTTCATAATCTAGAATAGAAATATAGATAAAATTTCAATATAAAGAAATGATACATGCACGGGATATGTAAAGCATACTCGTATGGCGGTATCGAGTCGTCATATGCGACCACTCGCGGCTTGGAACCGCGCCAGTGCTTTAATAGCCTGTTTCTTTAATAACATTATTATATGAACTATATTATTTTTTTAGTATGATTTCATTAAGTTCTAATTAGGTTTATTTTTAATAAAATTGTGTTTAGAGGCCATCTCGGCGCAGTGGTACGGTGCCTGACAAATGAGACGCTTGTGGATTCGATCTCCAGTCGTGGGAATCATTTTGTTTTTTTTTTTCATTTGGTCAAATCATAAACGAAATGCGTTATTAAGTTCCGCAAATCAAAACACAATGTTTTGCAAAACATAATTTTATTGTTGGAACAGAGTGTCTCAACATAATTTTCCCTCTATCTACCCATCTATAAGGGGAAGCCCACCATACCCACCATACCCATCTATAAGGAGCGTGAAGCTATTTTATTCATATATAGTTAATTTAATTGTAAATTATTAAATCTATTCAATGATGATGGCAGTAATTACGATAAAAATGTCTTTAATATAATTTTTCTCTTTGTTTATTGCGAAAAAAAAGCTAAAGTAATATTTGTTTAACAAAGAGACTAGTCATAGTGCTGAAGTAGAAGCATGCTATTGTAAACGCGACGGGCCATCGATTCAATTTCTACTTAGTGAATTTAACAATTTAATATTTTCATTTTCTAGCGCCAGTAAAAAGGCAAAGCATGGCTTTGAGTTCTGACACTCGACAAACAATGCTTTCAGAATTTGGTGTAAAGTGGGGAACGAGAGTGTTTTAATATTTGTTTTTATTGAGTGATCAAAAGAATAACTTTCATTAAAAAATATTCAAGCTAATTCGAACTTAGATCTTTAGAGAAACTCACCATTATTAAAATGAGCGTGTGTTTATCCATGTAATAGACACTCGCGTTAAACAGGATGCATACAAATCTTAGAATAATTTCCACGAACACTAAATCCATACATGTGCTATAAATCAAATATTAGTCACCTTGTAATTTGATATGGATTTAAGAACACTAATATATATATTTATATTTCTCTTTTAGAACTTAAATTTCAATATTTAGTAAATTATTAGTAAAGATGTGAGTAATATCCACGTGCTTTCTTGCCAGAGTGAAGAAATTAATATAATTATGATTTTTGAGTCTCATTCAGAATTTTAAAGCCAAACTAGTTCTCTTTAGATTTGTTACTAGATTTTAGTGTTAGAAAATAGTATTTAACTTTTTATTAAAATAAATACATTTTTCAAAAACATATTAAGTCTGTGGTGTATACAAGTAAATATATATAAACCTTTTTTCTTACAATCTATTTTGAGATAATTCTTATCGCTTATAAAACGTCACTGCTATCAGCCCATCTTTCTACTTATTTGAAACCTTTTATCGGCTAATTTTCCAAGGCATTTGACGATTTCATATTTCATCAGCCACGGATAGCATCGGGTTTCTTCATATTCCGTTCCTTGTAAAGCTCGGGTTGACAGTAATATTGCAATGGGTTTGATGGATTTCTTAACGGATATAATAAGTTTATAAGAATAGGTTCCATTTTCGCTTTCACTTTTATATACAGATTTTTTATCTGTGTAGACAGAGGGAACCTAATGTTAAGACACTCCGTTCCCCATGCACAGCAAGGAGAAATTGTTTGTTAAGTGGTGAAAATCAACGCCGTGCTTGGACATAGTACCAGAGTGTGGAAATGAAAATAACCAATTTCTTCCAGTTTAAAATTAATTCCATCCACACCCGTCGTTTCCAGTTATGCGCTGTGCCACTGTGGCACGACAACCTCCTACCCCTTTTAATTTTTTTTTCTGTACCCATAAACAGTATAAACAGTATTTCCATCCTTTCTGATATCACTATGCAGAAACGTGGGCAGGATTGCATTCGAATCTCATCAGCGCGAGCAAACAAACAATCATTTTGCAGAGAATTCACGCGCCGCCTCACGCAATACACTGCTGGTGGGACTTGTAAAAGATAAAATTGTGCTGCCTATCTTTGACCTGGTTCGATATTCAACGGGCTGTATGATATTAGTTTGCTAGTTTGGTGTAATTTTTTTTTTATTGTATTTTTAAATTTTTTTTTTGGGTGAGTTTTTAAAGAAGATTTCTCTATATTCCTATGGAAACGGGAACATGTTTAATTGAATAATATAATTTTAAAACCTAAATTAAGTTAATAAGTTATATCGAGCTTACTTTACTTATATACTAAAAATATCTAATCCAAATTAATAATGAAATACTTGACCTCCTCCCGAACTAACTAATAAACGAATAAACTTTCTACTTTATTACATTAGAGTTACGAAGATACTTTTCATTTTGTTTCTCCTTATATTTATTTCTTTCTCTCTTTCATTATAATCAAGGCACGTACATACAAACAAATCGATTTTATTATAACATTGAAACGCACTCAGTTACCGAGTCAACAAAGTTAACCCTCAATAAACGTTGGATAGAAATCTTCGCCAAATGCAATAGTTAGTTACCTTTTGGTAATTTTTTTGTGTTAGTAAAAATATCCTAGGATTTTTTTATTATTACCGGTATTCTTTTCGTTTCTTGCATACAATTATAATAAATTAATACACATTAACAGTACCTTATTTTGTAAACTTTATCGTCATTCAAGAATATATCAAAAAAAATCTTATCTCTACTTGAATGTATATTATAAAGCTGAAGAGACTGTGTTTGGCTGAGTGGGCTAATCGAAAGAGGTATGAGAGCTTACTGGATATAATTTTTATAGTAAATTTATGGAGGAAGGGCACATAATGTATATGACATTATTTATTTCATACACAACTTTCATTTTATTTCCACCCGACGAGGGAGCGAAGCCGCGAGTCAAAACCTGTTCTGAATATATACTCCAATTAATCTTAATTTTTTATTTATAATAAAGTAACAAAGGATAATATCTACCAAAGACAGCGAGCGCAAGTTGAAAAATAAGTATTCAAGACTTCTTATGAATCTATAATAGGATTTACTTAGATGTAGGTACTTGTATGAAAGTTAAGAGTTTCTAGTACTAAATACTGGTCTTGTATATTTATTTTCTCTTTTATGTTTTGCTTCGTTGTTAAGTAAGAATTTTTTCCTTTCTTTAAAGTGTTAAAATTAAAAAAATACTTTGATTATTTAAGGTAGCTTCATGTTTATCCTTGTATATAACATAGGCAGAGGGAACTTATTTTTTTATTTAATATTTTATCTTTAGTAACTCAATACCACCAAATGTTGAGGTAAAAACTCCATTGTCAGCGCATCTACTTTCAAGATATTACATATTGAGTAGCAGAACTCAACGTCGCTCTTCTTCTACCAGATCCGAAAAATGGAAATAAATTACATACAATCGTTCCACGAGCAGGAATCAAACTCACAACCGTCGAGTATACAGTCACATAGTTTCCCAATGCTCCAGGATTCTTCATTAATAATAATAATTACATATTGGCACATACATACCTACTACTATAAAAATTCTAACTTGAAATGTTTTGACATCTTGTTTTATTTTGGCACAACTCCGTATTTCTTATGGATTCGCAAATTAATTTGGATATTATAAAAAATCTTTTCAAAATCATAGTATATTTGAAGCAAAACTAGTTTTTTGTAAGGATTCGACAGGTACATTCCAAAGGCAAATTTTATATTTAGGTAATGGTCTATCAACCAGGGATATTTGAATTGACATGACTCGATATAAAAATAAAGAAAAAAGCCCGTAGCTAGCTAGATATAGCTATTTAGCTATAACCATTTCAAAGATAAATTAATTATTGTTTTACATTTTAATACGAATATTCTAATATCTGGCCCGTCTTGATCTTAGAAAGTGGAGGATTGTCTGGCTGTTTTGAAGGAAAAAGATTTTATATTTTAAAGATAAAAAAATTTATTTACTTTTCGCCCTTCTGGATCTCTCGCTATCTAAGCGCGGCGTTTAGTTTCGCCACCAATCGATACAGATAATTTAATGACTCCCAAAATAGAAGAAGATATTTGGGAGACTACCTATTAATTAGCAGTTATTAATAAAAAACTGTATATTAATAAAAAGCTGATTGTTCGTAAATGAGTAGTTAAAAATCGAAATATGTATTATCTACAGAAATAATTTATAAACGTGGATTAGGTCGTTTCTAGTGTGTCTCGTAATATTCGTTGCTATGGCAAATATGCAAATACAAGTAATTAACATAAACGTTAAAGATACATCGAAGCTCAGATCGTAAAAAAACAAATTTTGCACAAACAGACAGCAAATATTTCGTTTTATACAGTTTTGATGAATTTTTATAGCTTTTATGCTAACTGAGTTTATAGTAAAATTTATTGCGGCCATTATGTGTGATTATTGAATCTGTCGATCGACTGTTTTTGGTTAAGTAATAAATTTAATTTTATGGTCTCAGTCATATTATTATATGAAAAACGCTTAAACGAAAAAATGCTACTAGTAAATGTGGTAATTTGATCATTGAGTCATAAAATGAAATAATTCTTTTCTTGATCTTATAGTCTAGAAATTAAGCAAACTATTAATACCTATTAATTTAAGGTCGTCGTGGCATGTTGCGCAAGCCTGCAACTGTAAACAGGGGAACTGAAACTTTGGGGTAAAGAAATTTTTAATATTTTCATTTCGCTGTGGTAATGTGGCAAATGGTGACGTTGAGTTACGCAAATCAACGCACAATGCCTCTACAATTCGGCGAAAAGTATCTTTCGGTAAAACCTGTTCAACGATTTTCGAGAGGCGCGGGTACGACGAATCCGCTGCCTCAATTTTTTTGTAAGTTTTCTTAAAAAGTCAATTGTTACCTTAAGGGTAAACCACAAATCGGCAACTTCAAGTTCATATTTCGTATGAAAAAGATTTGAAGAACTGAAAAAGAAAAAATTGTTAAAAATGGAAACGAAGACCGAGGCATCCAAAAGTACTTTAATTTAAAGCATCATCACTGTTTTAACTTATAATTTTGAAAGTTTCTCCATATTTTACGTTGTTTAAATAATTAATAAAAATGTTTCTATTTGTTTCAGGTATGATTGCTGACTTTGTAGCGGGAGTTTGCTATAATCGCTATATGGTATGAACAAAAGTGACAGTTGTGGGTTCGATTCGCTTTTTTTGAGGAAAATAAATATTTTCAATTCCCCATTCTGGCAATAAGATAAACCCCGTCGTTGAGTTCCGCCACTCAACACAAAGTGGACGAAGGGTGATAATACTTAATAGGTTCTTTACGGCGTTTCCTGATATATGGAAGATGCATTGTTAAACTAAATAAATAACAAAAAAAGTAAGTATGTACACAAAATTCATATTCATTCAAAATTTAATGTAAATATATTTTACGTTAACCTTATATGGTATGCTATATGTGTGGTTTAGCTGTAAGTAATATTTTAAACATTGTTGAAATATAATAAGTTAAAGTACAGATGTATCTTTGGTTGTGTTGTTTAACCTGTTTTATTATTAATACCAGTTTTCAGTCCCATGGAGCCGTCGTTTGAGCGTAAACGTAGTGGATTCGAATCTAACTCTGGTAAAGATAAAGCTTAGTCTATCTTATTTTGTTTTTGTAATTGAATTATATAATGGTAAAAAACACATGGAAAATTGCAATATGTTCACTCCACTACTTGGACAGCACAGGATGAATCGAAACAATGCGTGTTGAGTTGTGGAACTCAACGCCGCACTTTGCTTCGTTACCAGAGCGTGGGAAATTATAATATGAAATATTTAATTTCCTCTAGTGGCAATGGAACCCACAACCTGTCGCATTTACAATCGCTTTTGTTCCTGCGCCACGATTGGCCCCGTCATTTATGTAATGCGATCTTTTAAATAATAAACGTTATATTTCTAAACATACTAACAACATAGTGTTGCTGATGTTACCAAATAATAAAAGAAGCTGTAAATTTTGTACATCTCATCACAATTAATCAAACTGTCAGTTCCGTTCGAACAATCTGTATAAATCACGCCGACAAAACATTCCTAGGCGCATCCCTTGAAGCCTATAACGAAATTGGCTGGAATTCCCTATATTATACCTTAAACTATTATTTGCCTCCAATTTTCTTCGCCTACTGTGTCGTTTTCACTTTTACTTTAAAATGGTATGTACATTGCGTTTTTTGTTCCGTTTCTTCTGTTTTCTATGTTATTAAAAGAGCAATGTATAGGTGTTAGTTTAATAATATTGTGTGTTGTATACTCGTATGTGAATGCGATATCTCGATACGATTGATATATGGTAACAATTACGTTTATATGTTTAATGCCTCTTATTCTGTGTCACGCTTTAGATTGTGTGCTTAAATTAGCAAGGGTAGTAGGTTAAATTGTTTGTTTAATTTTTCTAAACGCAGCGCCAGTATGACGCCAGGAGTAGCGCAGGTTGTAGGTTCATTTCCCACTCGAGGAAATATTTATAATTTTTGTTTACACTCAGTACGCATTGCGGAAAGTCAACGACAGAATTGTCTTAATAGGAATAGTTTTTAAAAGTTTATCAGATTAGTGTTACATTTCAAAATATCACCGCACTTTGGGAATTAATGGGAATCGAATTCACAATTATCACGTGTAAAATGAAACATTTTATTTATACATATTTAAAACAATATTCGAGTAAAATACAAACTTCTAGCAATTATCATATAAAATTTTTATGTCGAATAATAAAATTAACCCTTTGCCTTTATACTAACGATATGTTTATTAGTATTGTATTCAGCAAAGGGCGTATAAAGCGTAAACCAAAAACCAATTTTTCTCTACAATACAGCTCCTATGCGGTCAAGAGCTGAAGTGCTCGGCCAGTATTACCGGATATCCAGCGAACCGTAAACATTTTTAACTTGTTGATTCTCTATAGCTAACCTAATTAAGTATGAGTAGTGTACTTCTCAAACATAATGTTTTATTTTGAAATATTTATTTTATATTTCTTTATTTTGTGTTAGGTGTGGAATGTGAAATGCTGATTTTAAATTTTCGATATTTTTTCCCCTAGGCAAAATTTCAGTTTTGCTCATACAATAATTTTAGCTGTACACGTTTTCTGTCAATTAGGAACGTAATAGTTTTGTTACACAAGAGATATATATGTTAGAGATGTGATATGCCGGTGGGCAGCTCCATCTAACATGATGTGTCGACGGCCTGGTTAAGGTGACCGTAGTACACAGGCAGAGTTGGATCGATCGTCGTAGAGAAGATTTGAGGAGGTAACAATTACGTTAGAACGCCTATTATGAGATACCATTTCAAGGCTTCAAAATAAACAGTTTTGTTTTGACTATAAAAACAAAACTGTTTATTTTGAAGCCTTTTGAGATTTAGTTTTAGATAGGAAATTTAATGTACTTGAAATGTGTAATAGCTATTTAGTGCTAAATACAACATTTTTCTGGCTGTGTTGTAAAAAGTGAAAAATAACAGAAAATAAGTCTAAGGCAATGGGTCTCCTATTATGAGATATTAGGGGTTCTAATATAAGATAGTGTCTCATATTAAGTTCCTTTAAATATTAAGGGTGTTAAACAAACACAAAAAACAATATTAATGTCATTATATTCACATGTGTATCGTAACTTTTTAATGAAATATTATAGAAAAACATCAGTCTCAATATTTTGGTACAATATGTATTTTTTTTTCTCATCTTGTATCTTGGGAAAAGTTACCGCTGCTGTAGCTCTGGCATGCCATCGGAACTGGAACTGACTCCTTCAACTTTCTTCTTTTTATTGAATGCTGTTTTCATTTGTCCGTTTTTTCTGCCCTTTCTTCTCTTCTTATTTTCTTTTTCTTACTTTTAATTTAGGGATTCCTCTAGTAAATTCCTATACCGAGAAGCCGTAATTATAGAAGCTGTCTATCCATTTCTTTGCAATAACATTCCCGCTTGCCTTCTAAATCAATAGGTAAGGCTGGTCGTCTCCCCACACGAATCTTCTGCATGGACATCTTTTTTTACCATGGCAGCGGGGTCCCAGGTCTT
This sequence comes from Heliconius hewitsoni, assembly GCA_018230445.1. Classification (NCBI taxonomy): domain Eukaryota; kingdom Metazoa; phylum Arthropoda; class Insecta; order Lepidoptera; family Nymphalidae; genus Heliconius; species Heliconius hewitsoni. Next base: position 9,094 of record DWAN01000715.1, on the reverse strand, counting down.
CCTTTTGATCGAGTAAGGTCTACCCTTTAAATAAAAAATAAAGGATTTAACCCATCACCTATAAAAATTGCTCTTTTTGTGTACCACAATATCCCATTTTAGGAACCCCAGCGTATCTTATATTAGGAAAACAACAATTTTACAAAATGGATGCCTTTTTTTTGTTTCAAAAAGAAAACACTATAAAATTTCATTCACATTTTAAAATTGATCACATTAGTTACAAACAAAAGATATATTTAGAGCTTTTAACGAAATATGAAAGTCGTTACATACCTTGTAAGCATTTGTTTTTACGCAAATGTATTAACCTGCACGCACAGACCCCCAGATTGCCGGTGGCCGGCGCGCACTAGCAGACGTTTAGCACTGTTGTTGTGTCAATTCACGCGATACTAGCACCAAATAGCTGACATGAATAGTTTGACGAATATCTCGCTATCTCATATTTGGCGCCTATCTCATAATAGGAATCCTTACCCTATATGTGGAACATGGACGTCAAAAGACTAATATGATATGGCTGAGATGGACCTGGGTTCGTGTCTGCTGAGAATCACATTTTCTCAATATATCCTGACATGTTAAATAAAATAACATTTTTAAAATTATCTAATTTAATAACTATAACTAAAAAAATGCTAATTGAACACGTAAGGCATTATATTATAGCTATTCAAATCAGTAACACAATGTTCTCCTAAAAACGCGGACATAACGTATAATGTTTGAATAATTTCATACATTCGAAATCAATGATAATGGCATAGCTATAGACGATAACTAATAATGTAGAACGTATGGAAATGAAATTTAATTACAGCGGAGGGAACACGAAAACTGAAGTTTATTAATCATTTCCGTCGATATTGGCGTTCCTCAGCGAATCAAAATCAAAATTAGACGGATAGACAAATCTATACTAATACCAGGAGCTGCTGTTACACCGCCATGTAATAGAATAGTTCGTAATTCGTAATTCTAATAATGATTTTGTTTTAAAATTAATTGAGTAAATTAAACGACCTTTTTTCCTTGCTTAATATTTTATTTCTAAAGTTTTATAAGACCTACAAAAGTAATTTTTGGTAAATTTGAACTGTATATATATATATTACTTTTGTATAATTCATATTGTCACTTTTGATATAAGTTAAGGTAAAGGACACAATCAACACTGTGATGAGGCTCTTTTTTGCTGTCACTTACAGCCATAATATAACGACCAAGCACTCTAGCCAACTAAACATACTATTTTTTTAAGAAATAAATGAAAAAATACATTTGTGCCCAAAAATCCTTATATATTTTTAAAGGTAGTTCTTCTTACTTTCCAGCATGTCACTGAGACTGAGCTGAAAAAATGAATAATTTGATTGTAATATATGATGTTAGTAAAATTTAGACCCAATTTAAAATCCAAAAGAGTTTTTTTTGTTTCTTTTAATTGTAATAATAAGAACAAAACCTGAAAAATAAAAATAAGAACCTAAGAATCTATCATAGCTGATTACCAAAACAATATTTATAACATATTTTCGTAAAATGTACATACATGGACGTACGGTGTAACAACACTCGTCAACGAATTAATTTATTAAGCGATTCAATTGCGTTCGCAAAATCGAATTGAGTGGAATAAACCCACCGGTTTTAGTGATTAGTGCCAAAGTGACCTACATTTGTACGGCGAACGAGTTATTCGCGTAAATATTTGTTTTATGAATGGAAAACGAACATATGCTGAATAGTTATTAGCGTATGCGGTTTTTTTAAAATATTATTTTGTATATTTATGTTTATATATGTTAGACATTTATGTTTGTTATGTATTTGGATGTGTTTTTGTTTTTGAAGAATGCAATTTGTGTTGATTTATGCTACATGACCTTATGAAATAAAAATATTTAACAAAGAAAATAACAAAATAGAACTCTCATTTATGATGTGTCTATTGAATCTACGCAGAATGTTTCGACTTATTTCAATTTCAGTCTACGGTGGATATTGTGTTGTGTTTTGTCTAGTTTTCTCAAAAGCTACAAAATGTTATCTTGTTTCATTTTTTATAGAGAAAGTATGAATATCTATTTTTAGCGTTCATTTCCGTCCAAAAAAATATGTTTTTAATATTCGCGTAATACCTATTATTATGAATAAATATTACTCTGGTTTTTTAGTCTTAATAAAAAAGTCTGTGAGCGATCTATGAAGACGAAAATAAAATAAAGTAAATAAATAAAATAAAAAAAGAAATTCCAAGAAATTGGATTAGTAAATTATCCAATTTCTTGGAATTTCTACTTCAAATACATTTTTCTCCTTAAATCGAGTTAGAGTTCAATGATATTTAACGAACGACCTATGTGAACTATTCTATTAAATTATAAATTGAAATCTTTTTTTACTTTCTTGCTGTGTATTCTGCACATAGCATCGTAGGCATGGGTCGATTCCGTTCCCCATTTTCCGCGGAATTCTTGATTCGTTGCGTGTTAAGTGGCGGAACTGAACCAAATTAACCAGATTTACCATATTAAATATTTCATTCCTTCGAGTGGGAATGGAACTCATAATCATCGCGTTTACAGTTGTGCCCCTGCGTCATGACGGCGTCCTTAATATATGAAGGTAATAATCAGTATCCCGCACACAGCACAATAGGCAGAGGGAATCTTATGCTAAGACACTCTGTTCCCTAGTTTCCGCCGAATTTTAGAAGCATTGCATGTTAAATGGCGGAACTCAACGCCGCTCTTTGACACCAGACACCAGAGCGAAGGAATGGAAATTTAAATTTATGTTAATATTTCATTTCGTCGAGTGGAAATCGATCCCACAACCGTCGCGTTATAGTCTGTGCGACTGTGACTTATGCCCCTGGGCCACGACGGCCTCAATAATAGGTACTTAATTATAATGGCAAGTGTGCCCAATATACTTTAAATAATTTAATACCTGGTATCCGTATTCTATATTTATTAATACTTATCACAGGCCTCTGACATTAAGTACAGTCAACATCCAATTTGCATTCGCAAGCTGAAAGCTCGTTTCGTCTGAAATTCATATTTTAATAATTCATTTTCCAAAAGAATTCCACCTTCGTAAAGTGCCAGCGAATAATTTATTATAAATCTTTTATAACTTTTGATTGCGAATATACTTAGCTGTAATATGTATATAAATACGCAGTAGAGCTTTTTATTTCTATAAACACCTTATTTAAAAAATTTTGATTAAACATATGTATATATTATGGTTAATTTCACTCTTATCTTAGGAACTACTGATATGAAATGAAAGATTATTTTTTATACTCGTATATAGTAGTTTTATAGTTGATAGTTTCTATATAACCCACTTTTGCTGCGTATGTCTGAGTAACCTTTTCATACACAATTCTTAGTTATTTCAGTGGAAAGTGGAAAAATAGTAATTTATATTATACATTTGTATATAATTTGTTTAAAATTGAGTTTTTTTGTTTTGTCTTTATTGTTACTTAAAAAAATCTATACATAAAGTACCTATATAATTTCTTTCGGGTGAGAGTATGTAAACAAATCTGAGTGATACATTACAATGTTCTCCTATTTCCATTTATTTTTTCAATTGCTTGTGGGTTGTGGTTTTCGCGTAATATTTTTTACAACAATATGTTACGACTAACGAAATCTAACGCCGTGCTTTGTATTAACAGATCCCTGGAATTTCCATACAATGGGATACTCAAAATTTATTTTAGAGTGAGAAATTTTTCGTAAACTGCAAAACGTTTTGAATCCACTACAGTCACTTAAAATCCCATGATATCACAGTAATTTTTTACTTAGCTATTTACCAATTATTTTCAACATTCGCAACAAATTCTAAAACGCAAATACAACACGGAGCGGAGTAAACAGCGCCGCGCACAAAGCGCTGTCAGCGTTTCTATAACTATTCAGGATATTTGAATTTGAATCGCGGCTATGAAAGTAATATTTAATTTAAATGAATTTATATTAGTTACTCTCTTCTTGTTAATGGTAAAATAAATTCGTATTTTCATAAATGTTTGTTTATTTTGTAAATAGTCATTTCTGTGTTTTATTATGTTATTGAAAACTATACTCACATATGTAGCTTTGTTACATAAAATAGAAAATAAATCAGCTTCACGCTGTATCCCGCACACAGCAGGGTAGGCAGAGGGAACTTAGTATTAAAACACTCTGCTCCCTACTTTCTTCCACTTTCACTCTGGACACTAAACAAAAGTAAACTTTTACAGTAAAAATATCATCAATTAACTAATTTGGTGTCGATGCGTTGCGTGCCTACTATTAGTATTAGAGAATATGTCGGTTTGTCCTAAAGAGTCCATAGAGTAGAAAGCAAAGTAACGTGTAGCTAAGACATACAACGCAAAATTCTGTACTTATTGACAAAAAGAGTATGCTTAAAAATGAATTTGTTTTACAACAATTGAATGCTATAAAATGCCATCGTGATATCCTTATTTACATACTTATTTACATGTAAATCTGAATTTATTACATACCAAGTAAAATAGAGATCTTTCCAAAGTTTTCATTTTATGACCAAACTTAAACCTCTGTTAACGATTTAGTATATTCAAATGTTTTATGTTCTCGTTAAAACTTTTTATAATCTTTTCAAGTTTGAGAATCGTTGATATTTTTGGTTAATGCTTACAAAATTTCGTTTAGAACTGTCTATCTATCCACTGACTGGTGTTAAATGCTCCCAGCAATGTGACTGTGAAAGCGGAAATAAGCGGAATTATACCTACCTAATAATTACCTTTATTTTATTTCTAACAGACAGTGACAGTGTATTATAACGCTACATCTTGAATTGAGGCAAAGTGAGAAAGAACAAAATGTTGTTACACCAGACTCTCTCGGCCTATCTTGATATGTGGGAACAAGCGTAAAATTCAATATTTATATAAAAATTGGGTTCATACGTAAACAAACCTTGTATTACATAAGTATGGAGAAAAGGCCAGTTGTGGCGCAGACGTGTACCTCTCCTCGGTCTTCTAACTGCAAAGCGGCTTAGCAAAAATCACACCCTTTAGAGTTCGGCTTTGTTTATGCGAGAGGAAAATAAAAATTATTGAAATATAACAATTTCCTCAAATGTGGATCGAACACACTATCATCGCGTTCACAACTGGACACTGTTCCACTACGCCTCAACAGCCTTGTATATTCCCGTTTAGCAATATCCTTTAGTGGTAAAGCCACTGAATTTTAATTTTAAATTCAGATCTACAAAAAAAAGGATAGAGTAGCAGAATCAGTTTCGCTCCACGCAACGTCGCGCAAGAAGCAAATCGTTGGACGAGCTTACTTATATCTCTTGTATATTATAATATAGGGCTGTTAGATGAGCGTTTTTATGACTTTGATTTAACATTATATATTAACAATATTTTCTTTGCAATTATTAAAATTCTATCATGTAAAAAAAATATAATTCGGAAACCGAAATCTTTATTTATGCATATTCACAGATGTTTGAGGAAATTTATTTATTTTGTGAACTTAAAAGGTTAAATCTATGATTTTGTTAATTATATGTTTTTGTAAAAAAATTATTTGTACATAATAACATATAGTTACCGACTAAACTGTAGTATCAATCTTACTTACAAAAAAAATAATTAAATGTAAGAATCAGCAATTAACAAAAAAACTAAATGTAGTTTTTAATTTTATAAGAATATTATTTTGCAATTAATCATCAGTACTATCACGTAACAATAATGTATAACATACAAGTACCAACCCTACAAAGCGCTCGCGAGTTAGCAGTTATTCCAGCGCTCCAGCAGGACTTGGATTTATCGTTTCTACTGTTTTTACATTTCCCATTCAGTTTTACACCAGAGAAAGTTTAGCTTAGCGAGTACTTTCAAAATAATATACGCCTATTTATACTGTGTAAATGATCTGAAATTGTGGCTGTTTGTAAAGCAAGCTTGTTTCTTTTGGTTTTCATTGAGGTTTTTTTGAATATTATTACTGCTTTTAGTTTCACAACGTATCCTGCAAGTGGGCAAGTTATGCAGAGGGAACTTAGTGTTTAGACACTCCGTCGGTACCTGACTTTTAGCCCAGTTTTTGGCATATTATTTGTTAAGTAGTGGAACTCTACCCACCGCTTTATCGTGTTAACAGATCGTAGAAATAAAAATATTAAATATAAAAACCGTACCCAGAACCGTCACGTTCACTGTTAGGCACTGTGCTGCTACGTTACGACATCCTTAATTTTTACAGCCATTTTTTTGTTTGCATATTCCAAAGATGTGGAGAGATTTTTACATTTTTAAAACGTTAGCACACACTTAGAAAGAAATTATATTTTTTGTATAGAACAAGTATATAAGAAACTTCGACTAAGCTTAATGAGAACCTAGTACTATTATTGGGCAGAGAGTTGTGATAGTTTTCTGGAGGTGCAGTTACAAATCCTGTCACGCCTGTAATATTGGTACAAAAATAATAATAATTTAGTTACATAAAATATAAATATAAACTAAAATATAAAAATAAATTCTAAAAATATCAATGAATACAATTATGTTGTCGTGTCCCAAATCATTATTATTGTTCATTTTCAATACTTGATTTATAGTTAAGATCCACTTTGCTCACCTAGATATGGATACATCTACATACCATCCATAGCAAAAGAATCCTAGAAGTATTGAAACCTACTTATACCGTAAAACAATTATGCAGCTCCACTGAGCCTCAGTGAAACTAAAACTACATCGATATTATTCAATCTCGAGCACAACACGAGTAATCTAGGCTTAGGCAGGTCTCAGTCTTAAGACGGTTAGAGTGATGACAAAGCGTAGCCTGAATGCTCTTTCATTAGGGTACGAGCTATCCGCTTGTATCAAATTTTCATGAAGATTTCCTAAGGATGTTGTGATAGAGTTATTTATTTTCTATAAACTGACACTAAGGAAGAATAAGGAAGATTAAGTTTAATTGGATTGTGACTTCGTATTATGTATATTATATTAATATTGTAGTGTAGAGTGTAAACGCAACTGCTCGTGGGTTCGATCCCCACTCGAGGAAATGAAATATTTGTTTAAAATTATATTTTCATTACTACGCTTTGGTGTGGAGGCAAAGCGCGGCGTTGAGCTGCGTCACTGAACAAGCAATGCCTCTAGAATGCGCAGCAGCAGATTTATATTCAATATTATATTAATATTATAAATACACGATATTTTATTACTAAAATGCTGTATTACGATACATGAAACATATTTATACAGTTGAAGCCAGTCGGGGCGCAGGGATATAAGCGTGTGACTGTAACGGATACCTTTACACTAGGTTCCTATATTCGGGATACAGCGCGAGTTGAAAAAGAATACAAATAGATTATATTTTAAATTTAAAATTTAATCAATGACTATACGACTATATCTACTATAATCATTATCAATAAAAAACCCGCATCGTAGTTAAAGTTTTTAATACATACAGTAATTATGAATGGAAAACTAATAGTTTTATTAGTCTAATTATAACTTGATATTCATAAAAAATTTACATGTCAAAATATTAAAGTAAAAACATTCAAGTTTCTGCTTTAAACTCCACCATCTGTATAACATAAGATTGAAATTTGCCGAGATTTTAGAAACACCTTGCGTTTGTGTCGCCAACTGTCTGTCGAACATTTGGTTTACGAACGCTACTCGGTTAGTCGCGTGTTCAATTTAATGTATTTTTTGTAAGCTCAATAATCTATATGGCGCCATATTTAAATTTATTAAAAACTAGCTCTTACCTGCGGCTTCGCCTTCGCTATAATATGGAAATAATATTATTATTAGTTGCGTACAACACGAGACACGAACTTTGACAGCTGCTGCTGTTGGTTACTTTAAAAAGTTGTAACATGGTGTCTACCATACTTTTTCCATAAATAAATCCAATTCAAAAACAATATTTCATGTACTTATTTGTACAGACAAGCGGGGTAAACCAAATAAAATCTATAGAAACCTACTTCGTTAATAAATACTCTTTAATATAATAATATTTTCTTTAATTCTATAAAAGTAAAGAAGGTTATTTAAAAAATACGAAAAAAGGTAATTTAAAATATATTTATTGTGCGGTTTTCTTGTATATATAAATGTGGTCCTCGGTTGGTGTTTGGACCAGTAACAACAGTAACGTAGGTCGATATCGTAAATGAAAGAAGCGTAAATAAAATTTATCAATTTGAAATTTTGGGGAATTCCACAGCTTAGTTGCTAGTTTACAAGAAACATCCTAAGCCTAATATTTTTTTTTCTCAATAATACAATATTTTACTATGGCTTAAATTGTCTCTGTCGATTTTATTGGTACAATCAAGTTGGCAAAATCAAATTGTTTCGAGTCCGTGGTGAGAATCGAGAGTGCGAGTCAACGAACTATGTTTGCTTCGTTTGCTTTTATTTTTTTATTAAATTTTTGATATTTTTACTTAACTTTTTGCCAATTTTGATGATTTGGTTGATTTTTAGCTTGGAGTTAGTCCACTTTGGCGACAGGGGCTGTTTTAGACGTGAGTTTGGGAATGATGGGGTAGAACCCAGCACAGAGAATAGTTTTTTTTATAACGTATGTCAAATTTATTGGATACAAATATTTAATTTAAATATTTGTACCTGATATTTTGATTATTTTATAGTTTTTTTAAATTTATTTAAAAAAAATAAACGCGCAAAAGCAATTTAATGTTATTTTATATTTTCTTTGAATATTTTTAAATATATTTAATGCATCAGTTATTTAAATATAAATAAAAAGATACACTACTTTGCCCCATTTTATATCTCGCGTACGATTCTGGACTAATTAATAGATGTGTACATTTTTAAGTCGGATTCACATTATAGTTCCAGTTACGGCCAGTCCTAGCAGGATAAACAGAGAGAACCTAGGTTTATTCAGAGGATGCCCTGACTAATATCTGTCCGATATTTGTTCTTGGGCATACGGGTACGTGACCCCGGATCCTCGAGCCACCACTTGTTATAACCTCCGTCCAGTCC
>DWAN01000714.1:0-21495 GCA_018230445.1 Heliconius hewitsoni | reverse complement strand
ACACCACCAGTACCAGGATGATCCTATTCTAGGCCGGGATCACACGGCAAAAATAGTGTATTTGGATACTTGCGCTAATCTCAGAAACTAGTGGTTCTAATTGATATATTCTTTGTTGCGTTCCGCCACTCAACACGCAATGCCATAACGGAGTGATTTTAACACTAGGTTATCTCTGCCTACCCTTCAGTGCCAGAAGATGATTTGAATTTTTTTAATTAAGAAAGTCAGGTATGGCTTTATTACATCACGCTGCGGCAAATGGAAGCAGTGTTACAATAGGTACTCTAAGCATTTAGATTTGAACACGCATGTGAAGCCGCATATAAAAGTGCAAATATGTAACATAAATAAAATCTTTTTATCCACTGAAGTGGATAAACGCTGTATCCCGTACACATCGGGAAGAGGGAACCTAGTGTTAAGACAACCTTCCCAAATTTTCGCCGAATTCTGGAGGCATTGTTAATTGAGTGGCACATGGCTTTGCCTCGAAACCAGAGCGAAAAAAACTAAATATTAAATTCTTTATTTCCTAGAGTGGAATCAAACTCACAACCTATCGCGTTGACTATAAAATCCTTATGCCTCTGCGCCACGCCACGACTGGCCTAAAAAAGGAACTAAAAAATATAAATACTAACATTCCACATTGTAAAATTATAATTATAATATACAACTCGACACATCCCAACTGTTCGGTTAGTTGGCTTCAATCTAAGCGATAACAAATGCGTTGTAAAAACAGAAATTGAATGCAATGAAATACAATTTTTAGTATCTCTGACAATATCAATCTTAGTGTACTAGACTTTTATTACTAAAACGTATTTACATACTCTGCGCGCTCAACACCGCGTATTACTCATTGCTATATTAATAAATATAGCAATGAGTAATACGCGGTGTTGAGTTCCGCCACCCAACACGCAATGCCAGCAGAATTATTTTTGCACTTTTGCAGCTAAAATATTTAATAGAGCAGCTAATAGAGATAATAGATCAGCTAATAGAGAGAACTTTGTGTTAAAATACTCTTTTCTCTACTTATTCATGTTTAGGTGCGGACATTACACGTTCAGGTGCGGAACTCAACGCTTCGATATATCTGTCATATATTTTGCCAGTACGGGAAAATTAACATAATTTAAAAAAAGGCTTCACGCTTTTGCCCGCATAGTAGGATGGAAGGTTTAGACGCTTACACAATATATGTATTTTTCTTTGATATTCCATGCTGGAATCTAACGTCATTCTTTGTGGAGGATCGACTACAGTCACAGTAAGACGCCGTCCTCTTGCGCCACGCCGGCCTCGAGAGGGAGTCGAACTCACAACCGTAGCACGTCAACTAAATTAAATATATATATGAATAAATAATTTTAAATAAATACCTTATTTTTATTGGTAAAGCAATTATGTAATAATTTTACTTTAAACAGCCTCATCTAGCGTCACAATTACATTCAATATTTATGTTGGCTGCTATATTATCACAATATTGTATTATGCATTTGAACAATGCAATGTTGGTCATTGAGACAATACATAGAATTTTTTATGGTTATTACAATTGTTGTAGCATACCCGCTCTCGGCTCTTTTGTTCGGGAGATTGAATGTGATGGATGGACTGACAGTATAAATAGGTAACTTGTAAAGGCTTGTAGGTTGCCAGTTCGATTCTCTTATAAGAAATATGTAATTTTTTTTTCGTATATTACAAAAGCCGTATAAGTGCAAATTTAACAAGTTCCATCAAGTATCCAAATACTGATCGCCTAAACTTTTAAGATAAAGTCTCTAATCTAACAATAACTGAAAACCTAACAAAATATATAAAATGTAAAACATTTGCTTTCCTTGTTGCAGGTTTACGTCACTGAAATAGCAGTGCCAGAAATACGAGGATGTCTAAGCTCAGTTCTTAAGATTTTGAGCCAAATTGGTATTCTCATATCGTTTTCTCTTGGAGCATATTTGAATTGGGACCAATTGGCTTTGGTAGTTGCTGCTGCACCAGTTCTTCTCTTCTTGGCCCTCCTATTCATCCCAGAAACGCCGTCTTCACTACTTCTCCGAGGAAAAGAGGATGAAGCGGCGGACTCTCTACAATGGCTGAGAGGCCCAGACGCTGATATCCGACAGGAATTAGCAACGATCAGAACGAACATTTTAGCGAGCAAGCAGTATCATAGCGGGCAAGCAGGAAAATTTAAAGTATTATTGTCCAAACGATTGACAAGACCAGTTTTGATTACTTGCGGCTTGATGTTCTTCCAAAGATTCACCGGCGCGCATGTTTTCAATTTCTACGCTGTGCCAATGTTTAAGAAGACTCTTCGAATGATGAATCCACACGGTGGAGCCATAGCCACTAGTGTAGTGCAGCTGTTAGCGTCGTGCCTGTCCGGAATGCTAATAGACAACGTCGGCAGATTACCGTTGCTGTTAAGTAGCGGTGTTATGATGTCTATTGCTTTAGCCGGGTTCGGCTCATATGCTTATTACGATAACATTTTCAGAAACTCAACAGATATGTCCTATATGATGCCATCGAATCATATGAATCAAGTTGGAGCATATGATTGGATACCATTGCTATGTGTTCTAACTTTCACAATAGCGTTTTCTCTCGGCATCAGTCCTATATCTTCTTTATTAATTGGTGAATTGTTTCCTTTAGAATATCGAAGTACAGGTAGTGCTTTAGCCACCAGCTTCAGCCATCTTTGTGGTTTTGTTAATGTGAAAACAGCTGCTGATTTTCAAGATCATATAGGTTTATACGGTCTCTTTTGGCTATATGCGTGTATATCACTTCTGTGCCTTTTATTTGTTGTTCTTTTTGTTCCTGAGACAAAAGGACGTGAAATTGATGAGATGGACCCTAAGTACGTTGAATCGTTATGTATTAATCGATAGTATTAAATTTAAGTGCCGAATTTACAAATAGACTGAATTTCCTTCTAGATAATAGTTAAGTGTCGAATGATGACACAAATACGTACTTTGTTCGAGAACATCACGTTCAGAACAGCCTAAATCCAGTATTATTGTTTATATTTTAGTGTTTGCCGACAGTGCCTTTATATTTATGCATGTAGGTGTGAGTAGTTCCTTGTACATCACATTTTTAGCATTTAGTATAGATATAAAAAAAATTCTCAAAATATGTATCTAATAAATGGAGTACTTTATAAAAAAAATATATAAATTTCAATTAATTGCAATTTTATAAGCCAAATATAAGATGAGATTTACATTTAGATACGTATTGTACAAATCAAATTATTTATAATCTGTAGTAGAGCCATAGAAGTCACAAAAGTATATTATATAACTATGTAATACGTTGTAAATATGTATAGAATAAATATATGGATTATTATTGTGTTTAAATTATCTATATCTCTTTCTAACGCTTATATTAATTGTTAAATAATAATATTAATATACAAAATTTTATTAATATTAAATTTTTGTTGGCAGTATTTGTTTCATGAAGTATATTTGGATAATAATTTGTTAAGTGTAATAATATAGTCGAGTCTTTTACACTAAAATTATTTTTCTTAAACGAACACACTAGTGTTTATGTTTATAAGATCTAATAAAAATATTTTTATATCCAATATAACGTGTCTAAGAAAAATGAAAAATATTGTATTGTTGAAAAAAAAATTTTCTTAAAATTGTATTTGATAAAGAAAAACGGTGCTAAAACGGTGCCTCGTGCGACGCATAAAATATTTTATATATAAATGTTATATCAATGTTGTATATAATAATTAATTGTAAGTGTAAATAATATAATTATTTATGTGCCTATTGTTTTATAAAGTTTTGCCATATGTTAACGGGCGATGAGAGACTTGTACTTAAGCTGTGGTGATTTTAGATGTTTCAATAAAAAAGAAGTAGTTTAACATATTTTTTTATTTTATTTCCTACTATATATATATTAAAAGGAATAAAAAATATTAGTCCGTTAGTCTTGGCGCATGGCCACAAGTGTGCACTTGTAGGCGAAAGTTATAGGTTCAATTTTCAGTCAGGGAAAGGAATTATTTAATATTTTCATTTACTCGCTCTGCTCTGGTAATGAAGCAAAACACGGCGTTGAGACCCACCACTCTACACGCATTGTCAGTGATTAGCGGAAAGTGAGAAATGAAAGTGTCTAGATGAGAATGGAGCGTCTTGACACTAGGTTCCCAGGTTCCCTCTGAATACCCCGGTATGTGCGGGATACAGTGTGAAGATAAAAAATACTATAATAAAGAAAATAATTGAATGCCTAATATGCAGAAGCACTTGAAGGGCGCCTAATAGAAATTCATTTTCACTTCCTACTACGGTAAAAAATCTTATAGTAAACAGATACATTTTTAACCATCAAATTCTACCGGAAATATGAATACTATGCCTTTATGAGTCAACCGACCTGTCACAAACGTCGCGCTTGATGAACAAATACAATAACTCTAAAATAAAAAACTTTATAATCTTTGTTTGGTTTTTCATACAAAATGATTTTAGTATTTAGGTGTCAAGTAGTTAATACGTTAAATATAACACGTATTTAATGCACTATAGACACTATAGAAATAAGCTGATATAATTCGTCATTACAGAACATAAAATAATAAAACAAAATTTAATATGCACCTATTTGTTTTAAACTGCAATTTACTTTTTAGTTTATTGCTATTTATTTTTTAAAGGCATAATTTTTATAGGATAAATTCCTCTAATACTAATATTTTTTTAATGTTATGTGTGTTTTCTTGGGGCTAGTTGCCTAAGATATAAATAAAATTACTAGAGATATAAAAAACATTCTACAATTAAACAAAGCCTGTCTATGTTTGTTCGCCGATTTTGAGTGGTCCGACAGGGCAAATACTTTAATAAAATAAATAAAGTGGCTATCAAGCCTTATTGAAAAAAAAAATTACGACCGCAGACAGAACAGAACAGTCCAAAAAAATTACAAATTCTTAAATATCTACCGAAACACTGAATATCCCATAGATAATTGTTGACCCGTCGATCGCGTTACACTCAGAACGATAATCTTTTACTTGCGGGCTGGCGACCGTTGTCCGTGAAATAACTAAGAAAAGTGTGTGACACATGACATATTTAGCTCTGATAGCATGTACAGAGTATAATGATATAACAGCATTCTTAGATAAATGGACTATCGCTGAATTTTTTTATTAAAAAATGTTAATAAATAAAAAAAAAGCTTTTAGTGTTCTTTAATTCGGACAAATTTGAACTTTCTGTAATCTTAATTTTCAACCAGAAAAATATCGTCCTATTAATAGTATTAGCAAAGATAAGAGAAATAGAAAAGATAGATTATAAAGATAATATTGTTACAATAAGTTCTATATAAGCACGTCTGTATACAAATAATCAAAATCCTTAAAACGATAAAACAATTAATAAAATTGCGCTAATTGTAACGTGATTCAATTGAATCCATTAAAACCGGTAATAAATCAATTAAACTGTTGCTTTCAAACGAAGTCTGGCATTTGATTTAAAATCAGTTCTTGAGATTTATGTATTTCAAGAAGTAATTATGAATTGCTATACAACAGAGCGATGTGAGTTAGTAAGCTTATAACAGTACCTACAGCTTGTTGATGACGTCATCGTGTTTATTTATTTACTTAGACTTGTCAAAAGAGGAAACAAAACAATATTTATTTTTTATTATTAAGTAAAACACACCACGGACATTGGTAGTTCATACCCTTTTCTGCTCTTATTTTTCTTTATTTTTTTTGTGATTTTTACTTATTTGATAATACTTTCATCTAAAAAAATAAAGGTCACTGCTTAGAAACATTGTTTTTTCAATTAAAAACAATAACATCGTATGATTTTTTTTAGAATGCATCAAACCGCGATGTTTTTGAGTTCAACCTGACGTATTGTGTTTAGAGTGGCATCATTATCCCGAACGTTGGTCGAACTCAAACGGCCGCGTTTACATTCAGACGCTGTCCCACTGCGCCATCAGGGCTTTTAAGAAAGAGTAATAGCCAGCAAACAATATATGGACAGAAAAGCGAAAAACGGAGTGTCTTAATTGAAGAACGGAATGAAATAACGATATCCATAATAATAAAGTACTCCATTATTCCGTACACCTTAGTAATAAAACATTCCGCTCACCAATTTCTAAAAAATAAATTATAAGGACAAAGCTGAGTGTCGTTTTTTTATGCAGTTAGTGAGAAACGTGACGCCCTCGGGGCTCCATTAGTGCGCTGTATACGTTAAAAATCCTGAAATACATTTTTTTTGTTATGTTCTATTTTGAGTTTGACAAAAAAATTATTTTAAATATTACTTATATATGATTTGTAAATTGGCAGTAGCTTCACGCTTTTTACGTTAAGACACCACTAGTCCCCTACTTTTAGCCCAATTTTTGAGATGTTTCGTGTTAAGTTGCCAAACTTAGCACCGTCACCGCTCAGTTTCGTCTTCTAAAATGATGAATGAAAAACAAGTACTAACTAGCAATATAAAAATCAAACTCCGCAGCGGGAATCGAACCCACAACCGTCGAGTTTTAAGTCACGTCGCGAGTTAAACATTTTCTATAAAAGAAAACATTTTACCTAACCATAACCCATTAATTGAATTAAATCGCTATCATTCAGCGCTATACATTGGATTTGTGTACGTAGTACGATTGATTGCTTCTATACGAATGAGATAGCAATAATTTATATAAAATGTTAGACAAGGACAGAGCTATACTATTTAGTATATCCATTTTCCACGTCACCGCAGATGCAGTGATCTATGATAATTTTTTGATGAAATAGATACACAGTATATAAAAAAATATATAATAATGTAAATTTAAGACATTTTTCTTTTAAGATATAATATTTTAATTGAGTCCAGTCGCCATTTGTACAATTGAACACTGACCTACTGCCTGCACCAAGATGGCGTGTAGGTATAATAGGTATTTACTATTACTAAAAATTTAGTACCAAAAAAATGATTTAATTGAAATTTTTAGTCCAGTATTCTTTTTATTATTTATATATATGTTATTTTTAAGTTATAAATATAAATAGCAACAAGAGGCAAAAGTGTGCGTCGGCCGGGAATCGAACCCGGATCAACTGCTTGGAAGGCAACTATGCTGACCATTACACCACCGACGCTTCTGTAAGAAATTAGTCTTTTATGACCACTTTATCGAATAATAAATTACGACACAGTTTATATAAAAGTCAACGTCAAACATATATATAAAAGAGAACACAAAAATTACAATAATATTAACAAATAACTGAGAAAACAATGGAACGTATATAACGCGCATCGAGTGACAAACATCGACTGTTATATGTAAAATATGCCGTCGACAAGGGGGTAGGCGTAAAAAGAACACCTTATGTTAGAGTATCTTTCATATAAATAAACTAAATACGAATACTTACTATAAAATACATAAATTCAATTAAATGTATGTTTGTATCTAAGTGATAAATAAATAAATTACAATATTGAAATATATAAATAACACATATGGAACTATTATTTACATTTATAAAACTATAAATGTAAATAATAGTTCCATACAGCTTCACACTGTATCTCGTATAAAGCAGGGCAGACAGACAGGAACCTACCGTTACGATATAGAAATATTCACGGAGAACGAAGGTTCTCCATGAATATTTCTCTCGTCCAAGTGGAAATCAAACGTACAACCGTTGCATTTGTAATTGCACTTTTGTGCGCATGCGAAACGACAGCCTGACTTTTTACATGTATGTAAAGTATCTAAACTAATAATAAGTTTATTAGATTTACATAACTCTTTATTAGAAAAAATATAACGCCAAAGGTTACTACCGCTCAATACGGTTTTTTATAATAGGTATACATTTTGTTTCTCACGATCTCTTCAAGAATAACTGTAAAATAGAGTTCCGTATGGCGGTATAAGACAACTTACGTAGAAATCAACGGAAATAAGCAAAGTGATGTGTTGATAACTTTTTTCTAGTAATGAATAATACTTTATTAGTCTTACTGCTCAGTTCAATTTCGAGATATTGACAATGTTGGAATATAACACTGCGTCTTGCAATTTTGAAATAGAGATTGTAAAATGTTATTTGTTACTGTAAAATTATGGCTTTCGATTAGAAATTCAACATTTATTGATGTGGCGTCGGTGGTGTAATGGTCAGCATAGTTGCCTTCCAAGCAGTTGATCCGGGTTCGATTCCCGGCCGACGCACACTTTTTTGTTATTGCATTAGTATTATATGTATTTATAATATTTTTGGAGTTTTGTCTACAATAAGTAGGTTTAGCCCGTAAACTTCCACCAGTTTTTTCCGCACACATAGGAATTTAAAGAAATACTCTTATATTACTCCCCTGCGCTACCCAAAGGACATTTTTTTTTTCATCTTTACGCTATATCTCGCTGTAGCAGGATAGTCAAAGGGATCCTGTCCTTCGCCTCGACATCAGAGCGAAGAATCGAACCAACAACCTGTTACGTTTACAGTCATACTATTGTGCCCCTTCATCACGACTGGCCTCTTTATATCTCTTTTTTTATGCATTAAGCCGAAAAGCTTTCTTACATCGTTATCGTTTACTTTATATGTAGTCGTTCCCTTAAAAGTCACCTTTTTTAAAGTAGATATTGTTTAGGTACTTACAGGATTCTAAAATACATATTACATTTTATGGCTATTTATTATTTATTTATTTTTTACTTAAATCACTTTAATTCTATTTAAAATTTCCATTTTATTTTATTTCAGCTTCGCGCTGTATTCCGCATAAAGCAGGGTGGGCAGAGGAAGTCTAGTGCTAAGATACTCCGCTCCCCACTTTTCATCGCAGGAGGCATTGTGTCTTGAGTGGCGGAACTCAACGCTGCGCTTCATCTCGACACCAAAGCGAAGAAATGAAAATATTGAATATTTAATTTCGTCGAGTGGTAACCGAATCCACAAAATGTCGTGACACGTTTGTGCCTCTGTGCCAAGTCTCTCTTCTCTCAATGGAGTCTAATATTTTGTAATTTACATTATTCCTCAACAATATGCCTTAATTGCTTCATTGATTACTTGTTTGCATTTCGATCATTGGAGCGTGCTACAAAACTTTAAATTATATTTCAGTATCTGTATCAAGGCGTCGGTGGTGTAATGGATAGAGTTGCCTTCCAATCATCAGGGTTCGATTCCCTGCCGACGCACACTTTTTGTTGTGTTCTACAATTTCGATTTTTATATGCTTTCAAAAGCACAAGTGATATAATTATAATTATATTGATTGGCAAGATTCAAAGTTTAACCGCTTTTCCAACTTAAGATGCCATGCCATGACACCCTAGTCCTCGGTTGATTATCGGAACTCAACTCCGTACTTTGTCTTAAACTTAAAAAAAAATTCCCTAAGTGGAACGAACCTAAAACTATAAGTAATGTAATCTCATATAATTAAAATATAAAATGAAAAGTAAGATTTCCATTTCCTATATAAAAATCGATCCTACTATTGACAATTGTAACCACTGAGTAATAATAACATCCGGTCGCTACTTGTAGTGTCTATACTCTTTGTATAGCGTATAGAGTAAGGATTTGTAGAGAGTCCTTTAAATATTGTTTTACTGGAGAATTTTGTTACTTGGGATTTAACAAAATATTGAAAGTTGTCTAAAATTTTGAAAACGATTGTTTGAGCTTTGATATTTTAAATTTCTTATCTTTTTAGCTTCACGTTGTAAGCCGCAAATAGCAGGTAGAGGGAACTATATAGGCACAGCGTTCCCCACGCACCGCACATTTTTCAAGACATTGCGTGTTGAGTGACAGGATTTAACGCTGCGTTTTGTCTCGTTACTAGAGCGGGGCCAGAAACAGAATCATTCATTCCCCCAAGCAAGAATCGAAAGCTGTCGCGTTTAGTCACACGCTTTGCCACTGCTCCACCACGAACTCTACGTTACATTTCTGGAACGAAAATTTGTTTTATTAAATAAAAATGAATTGTGTTACTTAACTGCTTTTTGAATACTTAATCATTACATGTTCGATTTTCATGTTATTATATAATAAGAACCAGTTAATTGCCATTCGGATTTGCGCACTGAGGCTTCCGTACCGATTTCAGGATTGTAGATCAACTGGAAAAAGGAAGCACAACTTACACTCATTTTGTATGCACTGAACTACAAGCATAAATTTGTAATTATTTTTGCTATGAAATACCTACATATGTATTTTAACTTTATGCAATCCTTTATCTGTGCTATAAAAGGTTTTTTCGTATCAAATTTCAAAATTCGGAGTTCCCAGGAAGTACCCTGTAAATTTTCGTACCCTTGCGAGTTTAGAAAATTTAGGCCATAAATGGCTTGATCAAGATTTTTGATTTTTCACAGCTCCAAGTGTTAGTAGACCTGGATAAGATAAATAAAATAAATTACATAAATTTCAGCTTCATATTTCATATTCCATGCGTTCCGGAGAAAAAGGGTCTTGACTGGCGGATGAGCGAACGGACGGAAAACAAAATGATTCTTTAAGGGTTCCATTTCTTCCTATCCAGGTACGGAATCATAAAAACATATTAGATAGAAATATAAGCATTACAAGATGCTTAAAGTCATCAAGTACAGTTATTTATTTGAAAATTGTTTTTTTAACTTTACACTATGTTCCTAGCCGGGTACCCAGGGAGAATGGCGCCAAACGGTCTCTAACCTCTTTCGCCTGATCTACTGGTTTCAATCTGCGGGGTTCCTAATGCTTATTTGATAAGAAGAGGAAAATGGAGAGTCAGGTCACTACATTTTGTGCATAAATTTGTACGTTTACTACGAGACTGTGTGTATCAAAATACGAGTAGACGTACAAAGACAAAAATAATAAGAAATATACAGATGAACTTAATGAAGTTGTTTGTTTTAAGAGATGTCTAATATAGTAGTAGCAAATAAAGCAATTGAAAGATTTTCTGACACTTGTGTTACAAAATTTATTTCAATATTATGTGGCGTCGGTGGTGTAATGGTCAGCATAGTTGCCTTCCAAGCAGTTGATCCGGGTTCGATTCCCGGCCGACGCACACCTTTTTATCTCTTTTTAATACGTAATATGCACATTATGACTTAAGTATATTATTTCTGTGTTTTAATGAATTTATTGTCATACTGTTTTTTTAAATACTACTGTTGTGAGCTATAGAAGTCTAAAATCTACTCTTATGTTATAAACAGAAAACGAAAAAGACATATGAAATCATCGACAAAACTCAATTATGCTTCAATATACATATTATTAAAACATAAAATTTGTCTCTAAGCATACATTAGCCTATACCAACCCCATTTAAGACGTAAACATAAGTATAGTAACTCTGCCTTCTAGGGGATATATTCAGTCGCCGCGGCGCAGCGCCGCCAGACGGTCGCTAATTAGAGTACGGACGCCATTTTGAATAAAAAATAAATAAAAAAATAAACAAAAATCAACCCCCTGTATAAAATTTTTTTTTAATCTTAACAAAATTATGTCAAAATAACTTAAAATTATATTTTCATTTATTTTTTTAATGTCTTAAATCATAAAAGTCTTTTTTAAACATTGATTTGTCGTAAAACAGAAAGTAGAGAGTGGGAGAGTGTCATTTGTCAATTCTATTTGCCTTGGAGTATGACTTCGGTGAGTATCGATTGTTTCACAGCCGTTGGTCGGGTTTATCTTTTTTTGGCTTTAGTTAGGGCACTTATGGGCCAATAGTGTTAGTTTAATATTTATTGTATCATATATAGATATTATTAATTATACATGCCGTTTAAATTTCGAAATATCATGTGAACAAAAATTTAAAATATTTTGTCACAATTGAAAATCTATAAATGTATCAAATTACAGCTACGAAAAATTATATATATATACAACATAATATGTAAATAACATATGCAAACTAATATCTTGGTGCTAATAATAATTGTATTAAAGAGAAATCAGTAGTCAGATTCAGTGATCCGAAATGGCTTCACCGAACTGAAATTTTGCCTTAAAAAAATGCTTATGCTTTCTGAATAAAAATCTTAATAATATGCCATTATCTTCTTTTTTAAATATACTACTATTATTATACAAAATATTACATTCTGATTTTATTATACGAATGTACAGAAAAAACTACTAAAAAGACTAGAAAATTTAAATATCGCAAGTATTTAGACGAGGGGAGTGTCTCCCCCTAGAGTAATTTCTCAAAATTTCTATAGGAATCTTAAAATTCAATCAAACAGAATTGCACTCGACATCTAGAGAAAATATAATATTTACGTAGCTTTTTGTTGTTGACATTTGTGTGCAATATTATGTTCTGTATAATTTACTTATAAATTATAGACTACCCTACTTCTAATATAATATCAGCTTAAATAAAGATATAAAAAAGCGTTAACATCCACCGTACTAGAATATACTACATTTAATATAGAAAAATAATAAAATATACATATACCAGTCGTGGTGCGGGGGTACAAGCGTACGACTGTAAATATGACAGGTTGGAAATTTGATTCCCACTCAAGGAAATTAAATATTTAATATTTTTATCACCTCGCTCTGGTAACGAGGCAAAACGCGGCGTTGATTTCCCCACTCAACATGTAATGAATCCAAATCCAGAATTCGGCAGAACGTGTCTTAATGGAAACAAATTGTGTTAACACTTGGTTCCCAGGTTATCTTTGCCTACCCTGCTATGTGCGGGATAGAGCGGGAATCTATTAATATGCTTTCCTTAATTAAAAATAATCTATGAATCTTATATTTAGAAATTTTAGTCATATTTATGACTAAAATTTCTAAATCTAACATCACAAAGCCTAAATCCGCATTGCACTATACCTACTAACGTAATACCTCAAACAATACGTCACGTCAAAACAAACGCTATCGCTAGCGAGTATCGACTATCGAGCCTCCACAGATTTGGGACAAGTCAATCCATTTGTCAGGTAATCGATTAAAACGCACTGACTCAGTTATAAAGTTGTGGACGTCATAATAAAGGGGCAAAGTTTGAATCTGTAAAGTTTGTACGGAGTTGGGAACTACTTAAAGTATATGAAAGTAGTTAGATTTATCAGTAGTTGGCGAAGGAGTATATTGTCTTTTTTTTTTGTTCTTCCGTAAGGGAAAGAAATAGATCTGGTGTAATTTTTTTATAAAAAAAAACAAAAAATGCAGCGATTTCATCTATATAACCTAGGTGAGTGAACAGAGAGGACCTAAAGTCAAGACACTCTGTTCTCTAATTTCTGTCTTAATTCGAGACACTGTATATTGAGTTACGAATCTCAACGCCGCGATTCACATTGCAATAATTATTTCCTCTATTCGGGGATAAAACCCACAACTCAATAACAAACTCTTAAAGTTTATTTGTTTGATAGCGGTAATATTATTAACTACGATTTCAAAAAAAAGCGATTCGTCGACATACATAAATATTTTCTCATTCTGATTAAAAAATGCCAGTCGTGGCACAGTGGCACGAAGCGTGACTGTAAAACCGACTGGTTGTGGGTTCGATTCCCACTCGAGGAGATAAAATAATTACTTAAATTTATATTTCCATTTTCTTCGCTCTGGTGTCTGTTCTGCCACTCAACACGCAATGCGTCCAGAATTCAGCAGAAAATGGGGAACGGAGTGTCTTAACACTAGGTTCTCTCTGCCTACCGTACTGTGTGCGGGATGCAGCGTAAAGCTGATTTTTTTGATTTTGATTAGAAAAATGCCCCGTTATTTTAAAGCCTTACGAAGTTCCGCCACTTAACTCGAAATGTCTTGAAAGCAGGGCGCTGCGTGAAGAATGGAGTGACATGACACTAGGTTCCCTCTGTTGACCTTGCATCTTTTTTAATCTAATATTATAAATATTCTTAAATGTCATCATACTGTCTAGTTGAATTTATTAAAGAGAAATGCGACGTAATATGAGTTGGACAGTATCCCAGGTGTTTCACTGAACGCTCAATCTTCCAAACTATCGATATTGGATGGTAAATTGATTTTATTTAAATTTACTATTTAAAAACGCACGCTGTTTTTTAATTGTGATTAAACTATAGTACAATTAGACTAATTGTGTTTTAGGTAAAGTCAGAGCACGATAATAAAAAGCAAACATTAAACTAAATATTTTTTTCAGTTTATAGTATATTTTAGTATATTTATCCCGCATATAACAGTATATAGAACATAATGTTAACATACTTCCCCACTTCCCGCTCAATTTTAGTGATCGTGATAGCCGAGTGGTGGAACTTAAAGCTGCACTTTGTCTTATTAGAGTTGCTTAACTCAACGCCGCGGTTAGTCTGGTTACTAGACTAACCTAATTAAATAATAGCTTAATATACCATAGGATATTTATTGTTCTTATGATAGATCACTACAGATTGAATATCAGTCTCTACAATTCTATATACATAAGTACCTACGTATACATATTTTACATGAAGAACCCTCAAAGTTAATGACTAAATCTCTTCAAAGTTCTAATCTAGAGTCTACATCCGAAGCGTCTGTCTGACTACAAATGTTAGTACAGTCGTTAGAACTCACTATCTGTTAACAGTTTGTCGAGATTTATCTAGTTGGATGTTAAGCTTTTAGATTAAATTTGTTTTTTTTTTTTATTATTATAAAATAAAATTAAAAAAAAATAGCTTCAACTGCTGTATCCTCCTCTCATAGGAAGGGTACGGCAAATAAACCTAGTGTTATAACACTCTTTTCCATGTGCACTGCTCAACTTTCGGGAGATTCCGTGTTGAGTTGCGGAGCTCAACGTCGTGCTTTGCTTCGTTACCGGAGCGAGGAAATAAAAATAGTAAATAATTAATTCTCCCGAGAGGGAGTCGAACTCACATCCGTCGCGGTTAAAGTTAGACGTGGTGCATATACGCGATGTCGGGTTTTCCCAGGAAGAGAACTGGCAACACAACCGCAGCAAAAAAAAGTCATTGAAGCATTCTATGAGAAACATGAAACTCGATAGAAACGATGTTATCATGTTCCTATTGGATTTCGCGGAATCAGAATTACTTTGAATGCCTATCATGTCGTACCGTGAGTTTGAGATACGGTTATTTTATGTAAAAGCGGCTTAACCCAATATGACTTGTTTTTTTTTTTAAAGTAGTAGTATTCTCTTTATTACGACTTTTATTTTTTTTATTCATATTGTTATACAGCATACATTCGATCTGTAGGTTCTCTTTTAGTCCATGTTATTATTATTATTATTGAGGCTGTCGTGGCACAGCGGCATAGTTGAGGGTCCCATTCCCAGTAGTGAGAATTTAACTTATTCGCTTTGGTAGCGATGCAAAACGCGGTGTTGAATTCTCAACACGTAATGTCATGAGAATTCGGCAGAAAGTGGGGAACAGAAGTGACTTACTGGTAACGGAGTGACACTAGATTCTCAGGTTTCGTTTGCTGCTACCTGCTTTGTGCAGGGTACAGCGAGAGGTTAAAGAAATATTTAAAAAAATGTTTTCTTAGATAATATCTTCAATTTTGAGTATAAGTACATACATACTTCAAAGGGTTATTTATAGTTATTTCTTATATAATTTAGTTTTTATTTGTTCTAGCCTTACGCTCTACACCGCACATAGCGAAGTAGGTAAAAAAATCATGGGAACCAAGAGTTAAGATTCCGTTCTTATTAAGAGGTTTCCGTTCCTCACTTACTCTCGAACTCTGGAGGCATTGCGTGTTGAAAGGCCGCTTTGCCCCGTTACCAGAGCGATGAAAAGAAAAGATTTATAGGCTACCACTTTGTCGATAGGTATAGCTGTAAATCCAGAAGTAGCTTACCTTTTGATAGTGTAGCCATTACTGCTTTACATGTAATATTAACCTTAAATCCAGAATTACAGTCTCATACATATTTTAACTTTTATATACAAATAAAAAACATCCATACAAACGATATGACAAAATTACAAATTTCTAGTTCTAATCACAAAAACATGAGTTGTGCCTTTTTAACTTCAACCTCGTCATATAGAGGCCGGAGACAGAAATCATGTCGAAAGGAAATAGCCTCCGCATACTCGGCTTGCTCGTCAATTTACCGATCGAATTGACAAATACCTTATGTTGCAGGAGATGGGCAATCATGCTAAAAATCTCTGCCTACCTCAGCCCGTTGGATTTTTTTTTAATTCTCTCTTTTATAATAGGGTACACAGAGACAACTTTGTGTCAATACATTTCGTTGTTCACTTTCCGCCTCATTTTAATATCATCGTGACGCATTGGAACAGGATCTGACTGTAATGCAATGGTTGTGGCTTCGATTCCTATTCAGACTATTCAATTATTCTTAATTCCCCATTCAGTTAAGACAAATCGTGGTGGTGGTATTGAGTTCTGTCACTCAACACTGAATATCTCATCATCGAACAGGAAGTCCTAATATGGGGACGAGCGTGCGATTATATCAATTGTGGGTTCGATTCGCACTTGGGGGAATGAAATATTTAATATTTTATTTTTACGTTCTAGTAAAGAGGCAAGGGGAGGCGATGAATGCCGTCATTGAACTCGCAATGTGTCAAGAATTCGGCGGAAAGCGGTGATTGGAAAATTCTCAATGAGAACATAGTATTTTTACATTAGGTTCCCAGGTTCCCTCTGCCCACCTTGCTATATGCGGGATACAGCGTTTAGCTAAAACAAAAGAAAAGGTTTTCATTCAAAAATTCTATATTACTTAATTTGTTTTCTTTACAAACCGTCATATTATTAAGGTTACATTAGAAAAACCGAAAATAATATATTGCCTGCAAATTTGTCTGAATACCTCGTAAAAAGGAGACAGTACGAAACGAGTATCAAAGGCTGTCACGGACGTGGACAAATGGTGCCGAGACGTACTGAAAAAACGTTGGTAGCATTATTTGTGTTATTTAATGTAAAAATGTATGTACATATACAGATGTAAACTATAATGTTATTTATTATTGAGAATGAATTATTTTCATTTCGCCGCTAACACAATGTAATATTAGATGAAGTGGAGAACGGAGTGTTTGATACAAGATTCCCCTCTGTCTTCCTTGTTATATGCGTGATAGAGCGTGAAGATAAAAAATAAAAGGAGAAATTTCAAAGGCACTGTTCAATTTCTCATATGTATACGTAACTATGGCTTTAAATCAAAGCAAACCAACTTATTGGAAACAATGTAGTATTTGGGCTATTTCTATTGTAATCTCTGCGGGTATTGTGAGATATATACCTATGGTTGATGTCTTGTTGATGTGACTGACTCGCGGCTTCGTCCGCTTGAAAAATACAATATTTCATTAACTAATCTAATTTAGTTGTGTATTACGTAGTTGTATTAAGATATTTGAACTTAATCACTTTGAAGACAATATTTAAGCTTTATTAATTTTGAGGCCAGTTCTGGCGCAGAGGCACAAAATGTGACTGTAAAATCGACTGGTTGTGGGTTCGATCTCTACTCGAGGAAATGAAATATTTATTTACATTTATATTTTCATTTCTTCGCTCTGGGGTCGAGGCAAAGCGTGGCGTTAAGTTCCGCCACTCAACACGCTATGTCTTAAGAAGTCGGCGGAAAATGGGGAACGGAGTCGGAATCGGAGTCTTAACACTAGATTCTCTCTTCCTACCCTGCTGTGTGCTCCCGCACACAGCGTGGAGCCAGTTTTTTATATCCAATTTTTCCTTTGTAATCCAATTGAAAAAAAAACCAATGCCATATATAAAAGGAAGTTTATCAAAATATAATAGTAAAAACGTTTAAATCGGCTAAGCCGTTGCTTAAATTAGCGTGTATAAACGCACAGACACACTGACAAATAAGTTAAAAGACATTGTTTTGGGTTCATTTAATGGTTATATTAAATTTATTTTCATGATGTCTTAAAATCGTTAAATGCGTGAGGATCGGACTGTTTTAGCATAAGGTTCCCTCCCACCTGCCTTTCCCACCTTATTGCGGCATACGGAAAGATAAAGAATATTCTGTGTAGAATTCTAAAGCAAATCATAAAATTTTAATAATATAAAAATCTAATCCAGCTTCACGCTGTATCCCTAGCGGGGTAGTCAGAGAGAACGGAGCGCCACACTAATTAATTAAATTTATATATTTTTTAAATTAATTAATTAAATTTATTTCTCCCTGTAGAAAACAATTAAAATTAATTTTAAACCTAAATAAAACACAAGAACCCATATCTAAATACATATATTGTAATTCTCTTTATTTCAAACGAGCCACATATATTTGCTGATGTGGCATTTTCATAAATCAGGGTAAACCGCATTTTCGCTAACATCGCTTCTAATATCGTGTAGACTTGCCTTCTAATGGAAAGGAGATTTTGAAGGAAATTCACTGAAAATTGTTGCTAGACAATAAAAGCAGCTTCACACTGTAAGCCGTATTTAGTAATGTAGGCAGAGAAAACCCAGACGAGAAAACACTCCGTTCTTTCCTTTTTCGTTTCGAGATTTCGAGTTTCCAAATTTTCCATGTCTAGTGGTAGAATTAACCGCGTCGTTTTTTTATAGAAAAAATATATAATGTTCCCGAGTAGCAAGTAATCATATCTACAATTGTCGAATTATAATCGATCTCTGTGCCACTGCGCCACAGCGACCTCTGGTTGTTAGATTTTCTTGCATGACATGCAGTGAAAAAAAAATAATAAACGAAGTGCCTTAACATTACAGTACCTCCGCCTTCTTTGCTATACAAGAAAAACTATGAACTAGCCCGATCATGTTAAGATATTATTTAACTAATTTAATCTTATTCTAAAGAAAAGTATAGAATAAAATTAGAAACTATTCTAGGAACGAAATGTTTGTCGATCATATCTACAAAACCAACATAGTACCTACCTATAGTTACAAAAGAGCGTCAATTAATAAAATAAGTTGGCAGACGGGCGAGCCGCACTGCGACACGCGCCACGTTAAATTCAAATATTCAATATTTTGTGCAAGCATTTATAGTATTTCTTAAAAATAGTGTTAAGACACTTAGATCGCCTCTTTCTGCCGTCAATGAAAACGTTGCGGGTCTCGGCTTAGTGGTGGAACTTAATGCCGTGCTAAGATTAAAGTAATTTTAATATCATCTCATGTGAATTTGGGTCGGTTAGGTGCAGTGTATACAAGTCTGATTACAAACACGGTGGTCATTGGTTGAATCCCACTCATGAAACGATTATATTTATTTATGGTAGACGAGGCACGCCGTTGAGCTTCGCCACTGAATGTCTCGAAGATTGGGTAGAAAACTATAAATGAGTGTCTTAACACTAGTTTCACCATGCCAATCGAGCTTTACGCGGAATATACACTGTGAAGCTGAAAATAATAAGATTATTTTTGAGTGAGGATCGAATACGAGTGCGTCGCCGCTAACATCAGACTGTACCTCTTTGCCAACATGGTCACTAAAGATTTTCTGATATTTTTATAATATGTCTTAATTTCTATTGAAGACAAGAAATAATCTTTAAAAGTATCAGTATAGAATAGGAACAGAGAGCATATTCCGCATTCCGAATTCGAAACATTGACTCTTGAGCGGCGGAACTCAACGCTGATACATTTCATCGTACCTATATTTAAGAGAAACACAAAATTCATTAATCGTCTCGTAACAATTCAATAGAAGCATCAATTAATCTAACTAATCTTAACAATGCTATTTAGCAAGTGATTAATTCTAGTTTATTTTCTTCTGTCAAGGGATATTCGTGTTTAATATATGTATGTATAAAAACATATATGTATAAATAGTATATGTTCAACCAAGCAAGCAATTAAGGCCAGTCATGGCGCAGTGGCATAAGCGTATGATTGTGACTGCGTCAGGTTGTGGATTTGATTCTCTCGAGGAAATGAAATATTTAATATTTTCATTTTAGCGTTGAGTTCCGCCACTCAACACACAATACTCTATTTTGTATTATTAGTTGCATACTTGTGCTCCTGCACCACGATTCGTATCAATTATTTTTATTTTGCTAAGGGTTGTCTTATCAAAATACAATCTTTGGTACATATTTCAAGGAACTAGGCTTTTTGATTAGAAATATAATATTTTTCTATAAACATCTATAAGCAATGGATTTATAAACAAATTATGTGATTTTTTAAACATTTTTAAAGTGTTAATCTACACTTAGGAAAGAAAAATACTTAAAATACTTAAAACGTATAAAAAATTGAATTTGGTTCGAGTCCCGTTACGTTCAAATTCTTATACATTTTCTAAATAAGTAAATTATGTGATACCTATCTTTTACGATAGTGGTATCGTGTCTGAACAACACCGTTAGAGTTCTGAAGGAACACTGTCTGATCAATATTTGTAGGTGCTTGTAGAAAGGTAGGCAAAGGGAAGCTGAGACTTTTCCGTTCCAATGCCTGCCCTGTTATATGCGTGAAGCTAAACAACTACTTTGATACTTGACTATAAAACTATTTTGATACTTTCACTCACACTCGAGTGACAGACAAAATAGTAACAAACAGGCGCAAACGCTAAACTAAAAAATTCAATTTGGCATGTAGGTTCCTTGAGGAGTGTAGGGTACCATTTCTCGAAATTACAGAGGAAACGGAAAAAAAAACACGTTTTTCACTTCGCTTCTTAAAGTCCACGCTGACAAAGTTCCAGACTAACTATAAATAAATTTTATATTAACATAATATCTATAATGATAATGTACTGATATTAGACTTGGTATTTATTCATAATGAATAAAAACGGGGTCGCGTTAAAAACTGGGGCGCCATAGGATATTTAGGTCAAAGGGCATGAGCCGCGTCAAAATCACAAACGCCCGGAACAAGTGAACGAAATCTGTTTTTGTTATAAAACACTAATACCAGGAGATACATGTGAAATCAATATTTCAAATTATGAATATAAAAAAGATTATAATTCTATTTTTTTAACGTTACTTATAGAGAGAGAGCCAATAGTAGAACAGTAAGGCCAGATCTTAGTTATTTTATAAAACCTATAAGCGCCTACGAATATATTAGGAGCAAATAATATTTTTTACACTTTAGTGTATTAGATTTGGAAGCGCTTGTAATTAATTTATTAGAATTTATTAGAGATGTCTGACAGGAGGCTACAACCACACTACGTGTCTGGCAATCGACAACGTCATTTATTATTTTAATCTTAGTTGGCTAATAACTGCAAAAGTAACCACCACCCAGACTGCAAATTCCCCTTTAGTACTTACCAGTGTTGGGTGTATGCGCACAAAAAAATGAAGATCTGGGAAATTACTATTACTATTGGCTCTTATATATATATATATATATATATATATATATATATATATATATATATATAT
>DWAN01000713.1:0-21558 GCA_018230445.1 Heliconius hewitsoni | reverse complement strand
TATATATATATATATATATTGTAATTATTTAAATGAACATTATGACTATAAATTATAGTATATGACTATAAATTATATAGTAGCCGTGGTGGCGCAGTGTTAAAAGTAAAAAACATTACTAGGCAGGTCGAGGCACAGGGGCACAAGCCTGCGTCTGTAAAGGGCTATGCAAGCGTTATGGGTTCAATTTCCAATCGAGAAAAGTAAATATTTAATATTTTTATTTTTTCACTCTGGTAACAAATAAGAGGCAAATGCGTTGAGATCCGCCACTTAACACACTATGCCGCAATGGAACGAAAGTGTTTTAATGGAAACGGAGTTTCTTAACACTAGGTTCCCAGGTTCCCTTAGCCTACCCTGCTATGTGCGAAATACTTGAAGCTACAAAAGACAAATTGAAATATTAAACTACGATTTTAGCATCATAAAAAATTCCGGCCGCCTAGAGCCATCATCAATTTAATTATTCTTATTTGCGGCAAAAAAATGGGGTACGAAGTGTCTTAACACTAGGTTCCCCTGCCTGCCCTGCTGTGAGGGATACAGCGTTAAGATAAAAAAATCTATGTAAATATATCAGTAAGTCTTGCTTATTTTCTATTATATATAGTCATAGGATAAAAATATCCTAATTTATGTAGATAATGAAGCTCCGTACCACTGATTTTCATATAAAAAGTTCGACAAAAGCTGAATACGGCAAAGACAATACATCGTCCGCATTCATCTGACTCTAACAAAGGGTTGCGCTGTATGCGGTTGCGGTTTTTCTGAAGATTTTTCAGTGTACATGTACTGTACAAACTTTTTCATATGTTAAAAGCTTTCGAATAGCCTTTTGCAGGTCAGCTTTTATATATGCCATATAAGCTTAAAGAGCTTTGCATTTGTAAGATATTAATATTTCAAGTAAAATTTTTATAACACTGGATTTGAACCCGGGGGTTCTACAGGTTGGATAAATGCTGTAATTATTTAGCGTTACAAATGCGACTCAATACTAAATTTCTATGTTCTCTCTGCCCACCATGCTATGCGTATATCTATTGTTCACGCTGTATTTATTCCACGCTTTTCATATTACAAAGGATATTTTTTTTAAATGTACATTTAACAATGTATGGTAAGTTTTAAACATTTAAAATTTTACATATATTTAATTTATTTATTAATTTTTTACTGTTAACGTTTTTGGGGTAGTGAGAAAACGCGGAAAATTACAAGCTTTAAAATTCCGAATATCATATAATTCAATCATTGTAATTATGTTTTTTAGCTTCTACACAATCTTACATTTTTTTAAAATTTTCTAGATACCTATAAAATTAAATAAATAATAGTTCTGTTTAAATTAAAGAAACAATTAATTTTAAAATATATTTCATATGCTTGATCTTGATGACTCTAAAACTGATTGTGGGTTTGATTCCCACTAGAAGTGTGAATTATTTATAAGATTATCTTTCTCCCTCTCTTTCTCTCTCTTTCAGTTCTATTTTCTCTAATTAAAACGCAATTTATTTTAGGCAATAAAAACATTGTTCTATTTTTCAAATATTTCACTGAGCGATACTCAAAATTTATTGGTTATTTGCTACAATTGGCCTACGTAAAGTGAAACCTACTAAAATATTGCGTAGGTAACTGCTACGCTTTGTTACGAATTTTATTGCCATTTCCGGATATATATGTACATATAAATATTTTTTATCTGTATTTTTTTATGGAAAAAGACAAGGCAAACGAGCGTACGGGTCACCTGATGATAAGTGATCACAGGTCTTATCGACCTGAAAACACTGCTGCAGGTAGGCCATTCCACAGTTGCGTGGCGTGTGGAAGGAAGTACTTACAAAACCGCACAGTAGTGAAGTGCCAGTATCCAGATGTTGTAGATGGTGCTTGAGTTTGTGACGTACTGTGCGGTTAGAAAATTCGGCGGCAGGTGACAGGCAAACAGTCCTCCTGAACTCCACTTCCTATGATAAATTCGGTAGAGAAAGCACAGCGAGGAGACCGAAATATGAGACCGAACCTGGGTACAGGGCCAATCGGTATTTTGGCGTGAAATACTGTCTCGTGGAAATTTATCACTTATGAGCTTATGTTTATATGTTATATACTTATATATAGGCTATTTATTCACTATCGAGAATATTTTTAAATCTATTTTCACTACTTAGCTATCTGTTTATCCGGATAATAAAATCAATAAAAGTAAAACTATCAGCGTCGTTGCTTTATTTCTCAAAATTGTCCTTTGCTAGTTTTTATTATATTGCCATGTTTGTTAGCGTGGAATCTTCCAAAATCCTTAATCCTTCCGTAATTTGACCCACTTAACATACTAGCTTCACGCTGCCCCATATAGGATAATGGGCAGTGGAAACTTATTATTGACACCCTTTCCTCACTGTCCACCCAATTTTTGAGACATTGCGTGTTAACTGGAGAAACTAAACGCTGCGTTTTGTTTTGAGGAAATAAAATAGCTATAGCTTTTTATACGTTTTCTAAACAAGTAAAATAGCTAGTCCTTTGAGTGGGTATCGAACCTACAACTGCCATGTTACGCGCCACGACAAATCCTTTTTTTTAAATCATGAAATTTGTTTGAAAGAACTTTATTTACACAGTAAACAAGCCAAAGCATATTTAACGCTTATTGCTAGTTAAAAGTGAAAAACGACATTTAATTATAAATACATGACGCTGTCATGACACAGTCAATCATCACGATGTTATATAAGCAAATCTTTGTCAGATTCAGCGTATATATATTTCTATTACAATATGATAAAGGAAAATTATAAAAAAAATTAAGACTTAAGACTAAAGCAATGACCCAATAATGGCTCGATGCCTGAGACACGAATTGACTTAACACTAGTTTTCCCAAACTGCACATGCGGCATACAGCGTGAAGCAAAAAGAAATTAAACAAAGTATAACTGTAAAGGGCGATTCATCTCCCACGTCTTGCAAGGTAGCTTAAGGATAACTAAGAAATATTTTAAATTACCGCATAAAGCGGAGTAGGCGGAAGGAACAAAAATTATAATAATGTTATTGAAACGTGTTACACTTTGTGATTGACCCCTGAGGATGGAATATTATATACTTTACTTGGTTATATTCAATATTGTACGAAAAAAGGTTATTTTTCAATATCATATATAACCTCCGAGAGTGTTCAGGGGTCGAAAAGGTGGGGGAGGGGGAGAGATGTATTATTGTGTATAAGATTATAATTGAACGTTTTCGTTGTAATAAATATGATATTTTTGATTGATTACTATAACCAATTGTGATTGGTTTTTTAATTCAATAAGATATTCGGGGCTATGTATATAATGAGACGCCGTGACACAAAGTGTGACTGTGAAGGCAAGTGGTTGTGGGTTCAATCCCCACTCGAGGAATTGAAATTAAGAAAATTTATCGAAATTCTTCACTCTGATGTCGAAGCAATATATATGATCCTTCGCAATTATATGTATATTATATAAAATTAAGTTACCGTCGAGCTGGTCTGATGATAGAATTGGAAGATGGCCGATCGAACTTTACACTGCCTACTTATAAATAATAGCGTGTCTTTAATTAATTTCTTTCAGGTAGTATGTGGGACGCCATAATCAAAGAGCACAATATATCTTTGGTTTTTGTAATTTTTATATTTTGTACGTAATTCTTAATGAACTAGTCTTCGTCTACAACTTTAGTAACACTTAAAATGGTCACGTTTTTTCTTGTTCGGAATTTCGAGAAATCCTTTTAACGAAACCTAAACTAACGTGCCAACGTTCCATTTGGTCTTTGTGTGTCTGTGTTGTTTGTTAGTCAGCGGAGTAGTGGGACCAGGGCAGACTGATGGTGTTAGTTGTGGCTTGGATTCCCACCGATCAGAATTAATTGTTTTAATTTGGTAATCGATTATTGAGTAAGAAACTATGTCAAAATTTTCGATTTTCGATTTTCTACTTTAATCACTCAATAGGTTCTTTCTATGACTTTCTTTACCTTCCGATTATTAATACTCCGTGAAGACACTTCCAATGCATGCTGCCTTCTATTGAATAAAATCGAACTAACTACCATTATTACATAGCTACTGGTAAAGACCTACTAAATGATAAATGATACTATAATGGTTATTTTCCAAAACTAATCACGTCCCCTTGATTAATAGTGACCACTATTAATAGACCCTTTTATCAGAAATTAACAGAGAAGCAATCTCACAAGGTTCCAGCCCCTTACAATTTGGACATTACTTAATATAATACAATGGTGTAAGTGAATTTATTTGTTTTTATTTAATATGTTATACTAGTTTATAGTTTGTATGGGCCCAGTCGTGGCGCTGGGGCACAAAATGTGACTATAAAACCGACTGGTTGTGGGTTCGATCCCTACTCGAGGAGATGAAATATTTACTTAAATTTGTATTTCTATTTCTTCGTTGTGGTGTCGAGACAAAGCGCGGCGTTGAATTCTGCCACTTAATACG
Organism: Heliconius hewitsoni; assembly: GCA_018230445.1. NCBI lineage: Eukaryota > Metazoa > Arthropoda > Insecta > Lepidoptera > Nymphalidae > Heliconius > Heliconius hewitsoni. Next base: position 17,042 of record DWAN01000713.1, on the reverse strand, counting down.
CAATGCGTCTAGAATTCGGCAGAAAGTGGGGAACGTTTTGTCTTAATTAGGTTCCCTTGGCCTACTTTGCTGTGTGCGGGATACAGCGTGAAACTGATTATAGTTTATATTATATAGGACAATGCATTTTGGAATTTTATAAATATTACGCATTATTATTTTTTTTATATTTTATTTGTATTTTGAAAAGTAATAATATGTTTTATTGAAACTAAAATGTATGGTAAATCGCAAATAAAGTGACTTAGTAACTGCTGATTCAAGGATTATCAAAAAAATATTTTCGTGGTCATTCCCTAGCAGGTTGGACAGAAGGAATCTTGTTTTGAAACACTCACCACACATCTCTCCACTCATCTCTCGATACGCCCAGTTTTCGAGATATTTTATGTTTAGTGTAAAAACTCAACGCCACTTAACCCAAACCAAGCTTTCTCTTACTACATCAAAATACAAAAAAAAAACAATAATTTAAACTTGTTCATCTGGATGGGAATCTATAACCACCACGTGTGATGTGCTGTCAAAAAATATATATTCGAGAAATAATGCAGCATCCATTATCATAACTATCGTCTACACAAATAGAATACTTACTAAACTTAACAAAATTTACCTATTCAAATTTTTACTTATAACTGTTACGTTTACACTACGTTAATATTATACAAAAACACATAAAGGGGTGATATGAAATAAATAGAAAGTGGAAAAGTGATGAGTCTTTTTTTATCCCAAAAGTTAAAGTTTTTTGTAATATTTTAAAATGTTATTCGTACATGTATAAGCTGTCAAAATAACGTTTGGCTGTAATATAAACGATTATGGGTTCTACGTTCACTGCTGTAGAGAATAATATAAAATATTGTTAAAAATTATAAATTTTAATGTAAATAATTATAAATTGAACCGAGACCTCATATAGTAAAACATGCTACAATTGCGCTATGACATCGTCAATTAAGATAACTTGACAAAAAAAATGACTTTTATAATTAAAACGAGTCACTCTACATATTTTTTTTAAAAGATGAACCTATTATATATATTTCTGATGAAGTTCACTTCACTTCACTGATTAATTGGTAAGTTGTTTTGTATGTCACATTTAATCACTTGTGGACATATTAGGTTATTGATTTAGGAATATATTCAGTAGATTTAGTAAGTTAGATGGATGAAACGAGATGGATATGAAAAGGCGTGTTGCTGTTGGTGTAGCCGTACACAATGCAATGCTGGTAACAACGCTGTTATACGGCAGCAAGTGTGGGTATTACAGAAGAAGAATGAAATAAAGATGAATGCTGTGGAGTCACCTTAGCTGATCGAATCCGCAATGAAGAGGCACACAGAATAGCAGGTACTCGGCTAATGTACTCAGCTGGTCACGTCAAAATAATAAATGATAAAAGAATAGTAAAAAAGATTTATGTTGGAAAAATGAGCAGTAACCGAAGTAGGGAAAGACCGCGGTTGAACTTCGAAAACACAGTATCAAAGATACCGCAGGAAGCCCATATAAAAAGTATGAGGACCCCCTGGCATGTATGAATAAGTTGATGACGTAGCGTTAGACGCTCCGTCCTCTCTGATTACCCCGTTAGGGATACAGCGTGCAGCTAAGTTAAGTTACATCACGTTGTGAATAGAAGTTTAGTTCTTTTATCTTTGGTTGATTTACATAACGTAGTGATAAATATCTCTGTTCCTCAATTTTACTTGTACTTTATCAGCATATTTATTTCTTTATCGTTTTTTAGTATCACGGTATAACCGTGCGGTTTAACGGTCCGGATCCGATATTTGCATACTTAGTAGAGAAACTTATAAGACTCACGTTTACTGAGACTACCACTGTGACATGATGGTCTTCATTACGATTCGTGATAGATTCTTCTCGAGAACGCCCTGACTCAACCTTCTATAGTTTATAAATATTTCCTACAAATTACAATTTTTGATTTAGATCACTTTTTTTCTGTGGGTGCGAGTACAAAGCACGAGGGTTGCTTTCTATCGCGATAAAAATTCTCAGGTAAAACCAATATATCGAACGCCGAGCCATCCATTACAACTTGCCTTCGATAAAACTTTGACAATTCAATCTTGGTAACGTATTGAAATTCTGTGTAGAACTTCGTCAGTAGTAAAATTTAAATTGAGTCTTTTGCGATTTTGCCTTTTGCCTTGCTAGCAAAATAGTTTTAAGTAAATTATCACAACAATTGCAGTCCAAAAACAAATATAATATTGTTAATTCTGTACAATATATTATCTTTTTTTAAATAAATAAGTGACGAAAGATGATGGTTCAAATAATATATTTGTATTTTTTCCATATTTGGCATTTTCGTTTGAACGAGCATTGCTCTGTGTCACTCGTCTCCTATAATTGTCAGGGTTGTTTCATAGCGGAAATTGGTTCGGCTTTTGTGAAATGCATATGTAGGTAGTCTTGTTAGGTCTATACATATGTATAAACTATACAGTATGGAAGTGTCAGTACTACTTTAAATGAAACCACAGTTTTAACTATTTTATAAAAACCTAATACAATTTTTAAAAAATCCTAAAAATGAAAAAGTGATTTTTTTGAACAAAATAAATAATAGTATTATTGTTGTAATATAAAACGCCATTTCTCAAGAACGACGCACGCACACATAAACATATCAAAGAGAAACCGCCGCATACGCCTCATTGCGAAATCGAGTGGTAGGTATTGGCGGCAAAGTTCAAAGTTTCTTAACCTTTAGTAGTATTTTTGTAGTATTATGTGTTAACGATATTAGTATCTATGCGTTACTGCGTCACACTAAATACAGGTTTGAATAAACATCGTGAAATGAAAAGTAAATCCTACGTCTAAACGGTTGAGGTTTCTTGATTAATTTCTTTAGGTATGGGTTTAAGATATTTTACCCTATACTCTGTTTCCGTAAAAGAAGCGCTGACACTTCCACCCTGTATATAATATTCTAATATGTATACATATATTATATTATTTTTATTATTGATATTGTTAACGCACTATTGCACTTTTAGTAAAAACTACTTTGAACAAATTTATGTAGCGTACTACATAAATTTTTAGCGTAGCCATATACTTATTATAAAAATAACGACGACTTTACTATAAAAATAATAATAATAGCTTTCCATTAAAATATAATCCTAAAACTGGAACGGAACCCCCGGTGATCCCCCCCGATTCCGATCTCGGTCTTGGTCGGTTTCTTAATACTAATAAAAAATATTATAAAAGCAGAACACAAAATAATAAATCTAATATATCAAAAAACACATTCAGCAGCAAATGTTTTTTTAAATGGTGTACAAAATAAAGCAGACGTATGCAAATGTATGAGGAAACGAAATTAACCACACGCGTGTATTGTGTGTACGAGTATGTGTGTATGTTTACTTAAATACGATACACGAAATACTTTTTTAAACCAAAAGTAAAATAACTTACAGGGCATTGGGTATAAAGTAAAATGTTACTTTATACCCAACGCCCTGATTAATATAATTTAAACGGATTTTTTTATTATAGTTGTTATAAATGGCTGTTATTAAAAACAATTCGCTCATATTTAATTAACGCGTTAAGCTCCGCCTCATTACACGCAACGTCACAAATCCTATTATAATGATTAAAATTGAGTGTCTTGACACTAATTTCTCTCTAACTTCTCTGCTATAAAGGGGACCTTCTGTTGCTTCACGCTTTACTGCTTTTCACCCCTTTTTTAGCCTTTTTTAATTGATTTTATCTTCACGCTGCATGTTACACATAGCGGACAGGCAGATGGCAACTCCGTTCCCATTAAGACACTTCTATCCTCCATTTTCCACCGAATTCTGCAGGTATTGAATTTTGAGAAATTGGCCGAAGAAATGAATATTAAATATTTGATTTCGTCGAGTGGGAATCGAGCCCCCAAACTGCCGCGCTTATATTCCACACTTGTGCTTCTGCGCCACGACTGGCCTCAAATATGTTGATATAATTGCATACATAATAATAATCATTGACCACTGATGTCGAAATCATTATAACTGGCATAAATTATTCACATTCATTGTAATGTATAATTAGTTATGTCTAAACAAACGCAATGGCTGCGGTTAAAATTTTTACTTCAGATTGATGTTTATGACATTTATGTTTTTAAACACATAAATAATGTTGAGTGTCATTCGTGGCGCAGGGTGCCTGGTTACGCAACAGGTTGGCTTGGCTTGGCTTCGATTTTCACTCGAGTAAACGATATAATTAATGTTATCATTACCCCGCTCTTGTGACAAAATAGCGAGACGTTGAGTTTCGTCGCTCAACTCGCAAAGAATTTAGAATTCGAGGGAAAGCGGCGGAACATCGTAACACTAGGTTTCTAGGTACCTTTTGCCTTCCCGACTTTTTGCGAAATACAGCGTGAAACTAAAAAACAGGTTTCCCAAGTCTCACGAAGCATGGCTTTAAGTTTATCTACTTATTACATAATATGGGTTAAACTGGACAACTAAATGTCATTATCTGTTCTCTGTACAAGCATGACAAATTTGAGCGTAATAAGTTCTTTGAATAGTTTGAAAAAAAAATTCAGCGTTTTACGCCGCGTAGTTCTGACTGTCCATTGCCTAGTCATTTAGAAAAAGGCGAGGTTTGTATAATACTTGTTGTAGTTATAACTGCAGTTTTACCCCTTTGGTCATACGAAAATAAGTAAGTAAAAATTTTACATATGCCACGTCGAAAAACTGTAACGTGATGAAATATAGTCTATAGCCTTCTTCAATTAATGAACTAGTCTTAAGACTTTCTCACAAAGCCGAATTCTGGAGCATTGTGTGTTGAGTGGAGGTACCCAAAGCCCCCAAAGCGCTTTACTTCGTTCGCAAGAACAAGAATATATTAAACATTTTATTCTCGAGTAGAAATCGAATCTACAACCGATAGCATTTACATGTAGCGCAAGCATAGTCTGTATCCCTGCGCTACAACTGACCTCAATCCAATTTCAATAAATCTAATAATATATTTCATCATAAGAATATCCATACAAGACCTTTTATATGTAAAAAGCTCGAACATATTAAAAACTTGATCTTTCAACGCGGTCAGCTATAGAGAGGCCACGATTGGCCTGCGGTTGCGGACTTGATGGGAACACGGGGAATGTCTTAGCGAGTATGTTGAGAATTCAGCGACAATACGCTCTAAGCCGCTAGGTATCTACCACTAATCTAAGTTACGAAGCTTTCTATTGTTGTGACGGAAAAGTTATACATCATTTTACTTGTAGTGTCCAAAATAAGGAGAGAAAACTACTTATTAAGCTTCCAAGAATATATTCTTAATAAGTATTATTATTAAACCCAATTGGTTACAAGCGGGCGGCGTTGAGTTCCATCATGCAACATCCAACAAGCAAGGACTCGGAAATTTCATAAGACTACGTTTCCCCTGCCTTCGGTGTTAAATGTAGAAAACAGATTGAATATAAAGGATACTAAATATTTTAATGGATTATATAACGGAGCGTCGGATTCTAACACAAAAAATACTATATTAAAAATATATGCCCTTAGAGAACGGAGTCACTTAACTCTACATACCACTATTTGACAAGCAAAAATATAAAAGAGTATTATAGCTTGATCTTAAATAATACTGTTACCTATACCTAATTCAACAAAAAATAAATTTGCCATACAATTTGAAGTGAAAAATTTCAAAAGACATAATAAATTCGATGAAATTAAGCTGACCAAACGTGGCACAAAACATATCGCCCTATCAGGATATCTTTTATAAAATTTCAGTCTCCGAGCCTTCAGTAGCTATCGTGCCCGCGATGAGAGTAGACGCCTCATTCACTTTCCCGAAAATAAAAAATACAATTTTTAAATCTTCGTCTCATCTAAAATGAAAACTTAAATATGTATGACTGTAACAAAAAAAAAACATAACTCCTAAACAAAAAAAAACAATCTACAGGTGTTCTTACTGCGTTCTTTCACCATTCTCTTTTAATAATTCTCTTTACTAGAAAATAATTCAAAATCTTTAAACCTTTTAATGCTAAGCAATTTTTGATTAATCTAAACGTGGCCTCAGTGTTAAGTGTGCTGTGATATTTAGTGTTTGTATAATAAGTAACTTTTGAATGATCGTATGTTTGTGTATCTTTTAGACTGTTATAAGGTTTGTAGTTATGAAATATATACAAACTTACATACTTACTCTTACGATTTTGTTCCTGTAAATAAATTATTAATATTTAATTATAACATTTTATAAAATATATATATTAATTAGTAATTTATTTTTCTAAATAATGGGGCTTTTTATTTTGTATAATTGTTATTTAAGACACTCAGTTTTACTTGCAAAACAGGGTTGACCAAAGGAAGTGGTAAGGGACTCCGTTGCCGCTACACCACCCAATGTGCTTTGTCTGAGTAGGCGCCTAAAAATAATTTACATCCTCCCTAGTGGGGACTGAAGCTATAACCATCACGCTTACAGTCAGAGACTGTCCCACGGCGCCACCACATCTTTATATATTTTATTCTTAAATTTCTATTAACTTTTTTATTCTATCTCGGCAAAAAACATATTAAATAATCTTAATTTTGTAATTAAAAACGACATTGAGTGACGAATGTAAATACATTAAGCATTCAACAGAATAAATGAATATTTTCAAATAGGTAGAGATGGCTTGTTCGATTTTGTAATATCAAGATAAAGTGTACTTATAATTTGGAAGCTTCAGTATCCTAATAATTATTTAAATTTATTTATTATAAATATTTACATATAAAATATATGTAACAATTTCAATAAATATACGAGTATATTTATTGAAATTGTTACATATATTACTATACGTCAAGTACTAGAAAAACTCATTAAAATATTTTTTGGCAAAGTCGTTACCGCGCTGTAAATGTGACGATTGTTGGTTCGTTTCCCACTCAAGGAATAAATCATTTTCATTTTCTCGCTTTAGTTACTGGATACAGCGCGGCGTAGACTTCCACTACTTAAATGGGTGATAAATGGTAAACGTAATGTCTTAAGAACAGATTCCCTCCGCTTGCGCTGCTATGTGCGCTATATAACGTAAAGTTATTAAAATATTTTTATATAAATAAGTATATATTTTTTATATATATTTTTATCAAAATATAAATGAACTCTATCTTTAGGTGTTCGCAGATTTTGAGGCCGGCGAGGGGCAAGAGCACAAGCGTGCTATTCTAAATGCGACGATTGTAGGTCCAATTCCCACTCGTGGGAGTAAAATATTTAAAATGTGATTTCATCTTTCTGGTAACAGCGCGAAGCTAAAAAGGTGCTGAGGCAAAAGTAAGGTTAATCAGAGGTGCGATTATTGCTAGTTAATAAAAATGCTGAGCCTTGAACTCGCTCAGTAGATAAATTAAGTATAAGAGGAATTGTAAGATCCATAAAGATTCTATATAATGCTTGATGTGCATTAATAAAAAAAACTCTCTACGCTTATCACATACAATATTATTTCTTCCTTAAAATATCTAAAACATCATATTGCATCAGTCTTTTGCAGTGCACTTCCATGGTTTCAGTTTCCTGGTATGGAATTGGACGTCCCACACGATGTGCAATTATGTTTCTTTTGAAGTAAGTCGTGGCGCAGGGGCAAAGTGTGACTACACGCGACAGGTTGTAGGTTCGATTCCCACTCGAAAAAACATATATGTTATTTTAATTTCTTCGTTGTGGTGTCGAGATAAAGCGCGGCGTTAAATTCCGATATTCAACACGCAATGCCTCCAGAATTTGGCGGAAATTAGGGAATGTAGAGTCTAAACCCTAGTGTTTGATTTCGCCATCCTGCTACGTGCGCTAAAAAAATATATTTTATTTAATTGAAGCCATATATAAAAAAGACAAGCTATCTTTACTATATTTCATCATAAATCAAATATTTCATTACGAGGCTTCAAATTAAATGTATTGTAATACCGATATAAAACAATGTATTGGTAGGGTGCAAATTACTAGGTCGGGATTGAATAATCGCTCGCAGCACTATGGTGGTATCAAAAGTAGAAAAAATGTAGGCTTTGTAAATTGTTAATGTCAAAGTAAAATGTTCGTCTTATCGTTTTATTAAGTAAAGAAAATTAGAAATTCTACAATGCAAGAAATACATTTACATGTAATTTACATGTAAATATATATTTATATCCAAGTATGTGATGATGAAGTACAAACAGGAGAAGACAATTTAGTTATTTATATATTAAAAAGGACAAAAAAATTAAGAACAAAATACCCCTCAAAAAACACACAAAGATGTGGTAACATCAAAAAAAAAAGATTTTACTGGGTTTTGCATCTGTATGTAATGATGAGCAAAAATTATTATTAAAACTATCAGCAACGATTTTGTTTTAGCTGATAAAGGATTTTCAGATATAACAACAGTTAAAGATCGAAGTGGAAAATAGGTGAAGATTGTTATCCTTCCCTTTGTTCAAAATAAGAGTGAATTTTCCAGAGAAGAAACACAAGAAACATATAATATTGCCAGTGTAAGAATTTATGTCGAAAGGATAATGCAAAGATGAAGATGATGAAGTCGGGAATTTTATAAAAAAAATGGTATATTCCAAATTTTGTACATATCTTCTGTGTATTGGTAAATTTACAAGCTCCCATATTTAAAAAAGATCTTTAGATCTGTAAATATTTGTTTATTCAATTACAGTTACAAATAAAACATTTGTATAATTGGCTAATAATAAGCATTTTAATATAGCATATTTTAATAATAATAAAATAATTTCTATGACTTATTTTCTTTTTATGGTCAAAGCTACAACACATTACTGAATTTATTTTTAGTAGAATAACGTTTCAATTGACTGGTATTGATATTATTATAATCATTTGCACAAGTATTTCTAAAAACAATAATTTACAATAATGTAGAAAGTAAAAACTTAACAAACGAAAACGTGGGTGGCGCTGTAGTCGTGCACGGAGCCAATACATTTTGTACATTGAAATATTTGACTTCATTGATACCCACTCACAACAATATAACTTATAAAGTTATATTGCTTTTAACTTAACCTGGCTTCACGCTTTATTCCTAGCGGAGTAGTCAGAGAGAACGGAGTGCCAAACGCTACGGTAGAGACATACCTCTTTCAGCTCGTCCACTGTCATCACCCTCTTCATACATGTCCTCCGAGGGGTCCTCATGCTTTTTACGTGACCTTTCTCCAGTATCTTTGTTACTGTGTTTTCGAACGTAAACCGAGATCTCCCCTACCTCTCTTACCACTCACTCTTCCATCATAAATCTTTTTGCCATTCTTTCATCACTCATTCGTTCGATGTGCCCAAACCAGCTGACGTTCTTCTTCATTCTTACCGTTACATCCTCGCTAGTACCTGCCATTGTGTACCTCTTCATTGCGGATACGATCAGCTAAGCTAACTCCGCATATCCTACGAAGAGATAGCATCTCCACGGCATTCATCTTTAATTCTTCTTCTGTAATACCCACGTTTCGCTGCCGTATAACAGCGTCGGTACCAACACCGCATTGTGTACGGCCAAACGCGCAGCTGTGCTGACGTTTCGCCGTCTCATCAATGCAGCTAAGGCTCCGTTAACCCATTTACCGACAGCATTACGCCTTTCCACATCCACATCACATATACTGTTTATGAAAATGTATTTCTTACTTTTACACTTAGTTTTACACTGTGAAGTAAATACGTCGTCGGCAGACTCTACTAATAAAATAAAACTAATGTAGAGTAAACAAGTTATTCTTTATACTTCAAAGTATTATGAAGATATAAAGTTACAAAGTACGCTTAAATGTTCCTTTAATTCTTTCTTTATAATTTGATCTAATAATCTATTTTTATTAATACTGCGACCATAAGAAACAATAACGTATATATGTATATATAAGTTAAATTGAAGTATCTGTCTATGATATCTAAATACTCGCGATGCTTTCATGTGGTTATAGTTATTTAAACTAAAACTAAAAACAAACATTTTTTTTGAACAGAAGAATAATAATTTGTTTCTTTGAGTGGGAATCGAACCCACAGCCATCAGTTCGATATTTATACACTGTGCTACTGCTATAACTACACGTTATTATTGTAATAATATCTGTTTGGAATTTCAATATATATAAATGTTTATTTCAAGGAACAACGAATAATATTTGAAATAAAAAATACGCTTTAATTAGAAGACAAAGGTGGCGTTAAGTTCCACCACATAAAATGCCACTAAAAAAAGCCCCAAATTTGGATGGTGGGCCAAATGCCTTAAAACTAAATTGTCTGTGTTCTTACTCTGCTAATAAAGCTTAAAGCTGAAAAAACAGAAATATTTCTTCATCAAATTATAATTAAATACATAACTCTTGGTAACGAACTCGTATAAGAATCTTTTTAAAGGTTTGTAAATATTATAAATGTAAATTATAATAACAGTATCGGCTCAAAATTTTAAAATATTATTATATTTAATTTAAGAAACCACGGTCAATATTTGAAATAACAAATGTTGAGTTCCTTCACTCGGTAAGCATGTTTTGATAATTGGATGGGATATGAGAGAGAAATATGAAAATGTAAATATAATACAATAATAAATATTAATTTAAATTTTATTTTACTTGAAAAATGTATCTTAAGACTAATTATAAGTTAAGTCTGAAAGACTTCGTTGTTACAGTGTAACGGGGGCCTCTTGTACATTAATTAAAATATAATATTGTTAGATGTTGTAGCAGTTACTCAGATTATTATAGTATATAAACTACATTAAATGAACAACTTAGGTATACTTATATATATGTATGTCTATATAATATATGTGTACCCATATTATATATACGGTGACGGAGTTCGATTCCCATTCGGGTGAAAATTTATATCAAAAGTCGCTTTTGCTTCGCCCGCGTGTTTAAATTGAAATAACTAGTCGTTGCGGGAGATAATTCTAACCGTAGGTACAGTGGAATTTGATTAAGATCTTACTAATATTGATACATATTATACTTTTGAGGCCGTCGTGGCCCATTGGCACAAATGTGTGGCTCTAGATGCGATGGTTGTGTATCTCGATTCCTATTCAGAAGATTGAAATGTCTAATATTTTCATTTCCTCGCTCTGGTATCAAGATGTTGAAATTCATCATTCTACACGCAAGAGCCACGCCTCAAGAGTTCGGCGGAACGTGGAAAAATGAAATTTCTTATTAGAAACGGATTATCTTAACATTAGGCCCAAGGTTTCCTCTGCGTAGCTTGTTATGTGCGGGACAGGGCATGAACTAAAAAAATAAATTAACTTGGTACCCCCGAATAGACAGATAACTTATTATATAAAATAACTTCAAACCGATAACCAAAAAATGAATTCGATTAAAATTCAGCATAAAGTATGACATCCTAAGAACCTGTGGTATTAACTACTTTGCAAACTCCAATTCCCGAGCGATATTAAATTTTATTCCTCTAATATAATTTGAAGCAGTTGTGGCGCAGTGGCGCAGCGTCTGAAATGTAGGCTAAACCTTAGCCAGAGTCCTTTTCTCTGATATCTGGGTTGAATTTCAACTAAATGTCTATAAGCGTTCCTCAGGAACGCTTATAGACTAAAGGCTCTTGACCGAAAGACAGATAGGCAGACAGACAGACGAACAATATAGTGATCCTATAAGGATTTCCTTTTTAAGGGGCTTGGTACGGAACTCTAAAAGTCATTCAAACATGTGAGAATCGCACACACAACCATCGTTTTAACAGAAACAGCGCCGCTGCACCACAACGGCTTCAATAGATTTTTATCGTATATAATTACAACTATTTACATAATATTTACACTAGACTTTACGAACGCTGCTGTTTTCCACGGCTATAGCTTGATCGACGATACGACGACGATCGGCCATAGATTGATATATGACAAACTAATATTAATGTAATAGTTAATTAGAATGTAAAGGAAATACTTATTTTGGTAGCAAGTTAATGCTACAGACCCCATTGCAACTTTTCAAGGAAGAGTCATTAATTTCAAATTAAGAAACAAATTAAACTTGAAAAAAAAGTTCTATGTTATTATAAATTAATATATAATAACAAATATCTAAAAAACGTGATATTATAAAATTTTCAATTGGAAAAAAAACAATTCATCACACAGTATTCTTTGCTCCCTTTGTCTATACTACCATATGCGGAATTTACCGTGAAGCCATTTATTTTATTTTGAGATTATCAAATGAGACCTGATTTAGATCTATGATTCATAGGATTTTCATTACTATTTTTAGCTTACAAAAAATATGAAGTTTATCTATGAAGAAGTGAAAAACAGTGAAAGAAGCTTAAATAAAGCATATTTACTTCGTTGTTTGTTTTCAGTGACCGTGACCGTTTGAGACAGTTGATTCACTAGTCTCAAAAGATTAATATAAAACAGATTATCTATGTAGTACTTATTTAGCTTCAATTTAGCCCTCGACCGTTGCGCAGGGGCACAAGCTTGCGACTGTAAGGGCGATGGTTGTGTATTCGATTTCCACTCGGCCACTCGGGGAATGAAATATTTAATATTTTCATTGCATTGGTAAACCTCGTTAACCCAAACATATTTTAGCCTGTGTGTAACTTGGTAAAAAGAGATAACTTAGTGTCAAGACGCACTGTTTTCCACTTTCCGCCCAAATTTTAAATATTTGGTATTGAACGACGAAATTCAAGGCATACGTTTCCGTTACTCAGAAAAAAATAAAATTAAAAAGACCAGTCGTGGCACAAAGTGTCACTGTAAAAGCGATTGGTTGTAAAAGCGTAAAAGCGATTGGTTGTGGGTTCGATCCCCAACTGAAATATTGGTTTAAATTTATATTTTAATTTCTTCGCTCTGGTGTCAAAGTAATACGGGGCGTTGAATTTCACAACTCAACATGCAGTGTCTCCAGAATTCTGCGGAAAGTGGGGAACGGAGTGTCTTAACATTAGGTTCCCTCTGCCTTCTTTACTGTGTGCAGGATACAGCGTGAATCTGTTGCTGAAAAAAAGGAACAAAAGGCATAGGCAAGGCGTAAAACGCTGAAACTTTGCATTTGGCGAGTGTAGGCTAGAAGTAAGAGATTTCCTGAATATATACGAGAATGGAAAACAAAATGGATTTAACTTTTTATAGTTCATGCAAGCAAAGTTTCGGACGGCTACCAATCATGAAATTATTACAGGATTTAGAATGTAGTGCACATTTTTATCATTGCGACAGTTGTGGGTTCGATTCCTACTCGGAGAAAAGAAACATTTAATATTTTCATTTCCTTACTCTGGTAAGGAGACAAAGCGCGGCTTTCACACCATTCCAATTATTCAAAGGTAAGGAACGGAAGTGATTTAATGGGAAACGGAGTGCCAACACACTAGGTTCAAAAGGTTCCATATGCCTAGCCAGCTATGTGCAGGATACAGCGTGAAGCTAAAACAATAACCTAAACATTATTTACGTAACTTAATTGCGCCGTTTTAAGTAACTTTTACATTTAATACTGACTTTCAACATAATTAAAGCTCTAAACAAGAAAAAGTTTATAATATTGTAAAGAAATAACGTACATTTTTTATTAAAAAGAAAGTAAACATAAGTTTAGTAACAAAAATCTTAATTGCCAAGTGGAAAATTTATTAAAATGCACATAATACAGCTGTGTAGAAGTACCTAGAAATACCTAGAGTTATAGGCGTAGATGTAGGCCACGACTGACACTTGAACTTCAAAGAAGTGAACCGCTAGTACCTACTCTAGAGCCATTTGAACGTGCCTTTATACTTTATATTACTTATATTACTTTATAAGCGCTGCAATGTTCTTTGGCATGTATGATTTTTGTACCGTAAAAGGAAAAAAACGGAACTCTTATAAGATCGCTTTGTTGTCCGTCTGTTCTTCTGTCAAGAGCATTTATCTCGAGATTGTGTAGAAACATCAAGATGATATAAATATTAAATATTTATGTCTACGGTCCTTTAAAGCAGAAATTACACTCCTAAGGCAACGCAATCGAATCGAAGATAATTTTCTGTTGCATTTTACATGAAATACACCACGTAGTCAAGTAATACTTCCCGTGGATCTCTAGTACCACTTAGGACATTAGGCATTTGAGAATAATTTGTAGGTATGGAAAAAAATAATTACAATATTTGTAGTTCATTTCGTACAAAATTCGGCGAAAAATGGAGAGCGGAAGTGTTTTAATGGGTAGGAAGGAGGCTTCCCAACCCATCTTAAAGGCCGGCAACGCACCTGTAGCTCCTCTGGTGTTTCATGGGGTCGTGGGCGGCGGTAATCACTTACCATCAGGTGACCCGCACGCTCGTTTGCCGTGTCTTTTCCATAAAAAAAAAATAAATAAACAAGGCTCCCAGGTTCCCTCTACATACGATTCTTTTTTAAAAACTCCTTATACTCAATGTAAATTACAAAATATCTAAATATTGAAAAATGTGAATATTCATAACAAATTTAAATGTTTTGTTTAAAAATTAAAACAAGTATAACAAAATTATTGAATTACATATTGAATTTATATATTATTTTGTCACTAAGTGACAGACAGACTTGCACTGTCAACTAAAATTATGAGGCGTAGAATAATAAAATTTTACATGTAGTAAGATCCTGAGGAGTGTAGAGAAATATTAAGGAGGATTTCCTGAAATACCAGAAAAAAAACAAGGCTTTACGTTCAGAGTTCGCACAAACGATGTTTTGGACGACTGCTAGCTTATTTATAATAATAGACAAACACCTATATATCGCGTGATTCACCGACCACATCACCATCAGTACATTCAGTACAATGTCACGTAAAGAGAACATTTAACTAACGTTAATCAAGTATAACTCGTGAATATTATATTATTTACTTTATTCTAGCAATTTCATAAATAAAACCGGCAATGCGAGTAGGACACGCGTATGAAAGAATTCACGTTTGTCAATACATTTTTTTTGTAGCGTATTGTTTTTCCAGCAAAAAATTAAAGGGAATCTTTCCCCCGAGAGAGATTGAACCCACCACTCATTATATATATATATGCCATCGATTCATATATTTTTTTATAACTCTTACAAGCGAAACCTGGAAATAGCCTATAAGTTATTTCTTAGAACTTAAAGTATCAGTTTCAAAGTACGTCAAGCTTTTTCACAAAGCTCTACTAAAGCTCTCAACACTTTGATGAGTTATGGAGAACTTATACATATCGAATGAACCTGCAATCAATTTTAATTATAATTTTGCTAATAGGTTATTTTATGAATCACGCGACAACTTTTGCTTTCATAATCTATCTCGCATATAGTAGAATAGGCAGGCAAAGTATGGGAAGTAGTAGGGTTTAGTGTCAAGATATTCTCTGATTTTGACTTGAGATTCAAAACTATGTGTGTTAAGTGGCGAAATCTGTTGTGGGTATCAAAGCTAGGCGTGAACGAAGTAGACCCGTCGCCCACGGTCTCGTACATCGTTAAAACTGCCTTGCGGGGTTTCTTTACTAAATAGCTCCAGATTTAATATTTCCAAAATAAGAATCTAAAATAAATTGGCCACTTTTTAATGATTCGAAGATTTCATTTTTTATAGTAAAAAAAATGATTTTATTTTATGAAATGGAATATAAAAAAACGCATAAGTAATACATAATATAAAAGCTTATAGTGTGTAGATAGCCGTTTAGGAGCTACATTGGTTTCAATCCTGCAGCATTTCGACCGATGCTGCATGTTTTACTTAAAAAAAAATTATGTATATAAAATAATTTTATTTAGCTAAAATACCAATATAAAGCTTATTTATTGAGGAGTCATGTTAAAAGCATCAGAACCCCCCGGAGGGCACGTATAAATAGGTTGATGACAGTGGACGAGGCGAAAGAGGTATGTAGAGACCGTAGCGTTTGGCGCTCCGTTCTCTCTGAGTACCCCGCTTGGGGTAAAGCGTAAAGCTAAGTTAGGTTAAGTTAGTCCACTACTTAATTTTTTTATATTTTGTGTTAAAACTTCAATATATTAAATAAAAAACCAAAATCAGAGACCTCGACCTTTGTTACCTGTCTGCTTCGCGTGGAATATCATATAAATATAAACGTACACGGCACATAAATGTATACGTGTAGGTGAAACACGCTAGTACCAAGACACTCCGCTCCTCGTTTTCCGCCCAAATTTGGTGACAGTGTGTTAATTAATTTCGATACCTTTAGCGAATCACATTCAAGTGAACTGTATGCAGATAATTGACGACGCCCTTTCATTTTGCATTTCTAACGTCAGGGTTGAGACGTCAAAGAGTAATTATAAAGGGGTGCGGAGGTGGAGGAGTAGATGATAACATTGGTGCTCAAGCAACAAGGTGACCTGACGCCGTCACTACAATTATAAAGCCTTATATCCTGCTATGTACTTAGCCTTACACACATACCTCGTCTACCAGCGGGATGAAATAAAATTAAATTACGAAATGATAATTTCGTATTTCCCTATTTTCTCGGAAATATAAATTCCTACAAGAGCTTTGTTACAAAATAGAAAGTTGAATTTTGACATTTCAGACACAGTTGCGTTCCGCGTTGTATCCCGCGGGAACAATGTCTACCTAAATGAGTTTTTACTTTAAATGTTTTCTTTTATTGTTTACCATAATTCTGTAGACATTACGTGTTCAGTGGCGGAAGATACCAGACTCTAACAAGTCCACAGCAAATAAATGAAAATATTAAATATTTCATTCCTCACAAGTGGGAATCGAACCGGCCGCAGGTACAGTGGGTTGCGTCAAACGATTAACGTGGTTTCTGATTAAATCTTACCTCGACAAATTGGTTATCCAATATATATTTTTTCAATTTACTGCGGTAATTCCTGCGGTTAGCGCGTTTACTCAAACAAACACTTCAGCTTTAT
>DWAN01000712.1:0-21568 GCA_018230445.1 Heliconius hewitsoni | reverse complement strand
ATATTTGCTCTAAATTTTATATTTCTTTTAACATTTAAAAGAAATCATATTTGCTCTGAGTTTTAAGTTAAACAATGCCTAAACGAGTTTTATTTTAGGTTTCAACCTCGTGAACGAATGGAAATAAATAATTTGTCTCACATTTTCTAAGTACAAGAGGTAAAACGATATAATATGTACATAACCTTCGTTGATCAGTGGTCTATGCAATTCCAACCAGTAGTTCCCGAGATGAGCGCGTTAAACCAAACGAACTCTTAAGCTTTATAATATAGATATTTATTTCTTGTGTGAAAATCTTCAAGATTCATGGATAAAATTAGACCCCGTTCGATTTTTTTAAAAAAATCATTTAGTTAAATTATTGAACTCTATATTCTGACCTCCTATCAACGGCCTGTATAATAAATTAATTAAATACCATTCTTCAAAATAACCACTTGTTTTTTACTCATAATTAAAAGCTTAAAGAACATCGTATTTTAATTTTATTTATAATATTATTCTTTTATCTACTACTTGTATGCCAAATGTAGAAATTTAATTAAGTATAATCTTTTATATGATTCTCATTACTGTCTTGAATCGAATTCATTTAAATATGTCTAAACAAAACTTTACTTTTTACCACATACTAAATTATAAAGGTTCAGATAAAATAAAACAACATTATATATAAATACAAAATAAAAATATTTTATTTTTTACACTGTTACACGCCACAGTACTATGTAAAGAGGTGAGCCAGCCTCATAATGGATCGCCCGATACGCCATCTATATTGTCATTTATGTAAATTCACAAGTTATTGAGGCAATTGAACAATCATAATATTATAAAGAAGTTTATTCGGATTATAATAGAAAAAGTTAGAAGCCGTCGTATGTAGTGGGATAGAGTCTCATTGTATAAGCGAAAGCTGTGAGTTCGATTCCCACTAGCGGGGCGATTTTTACTAGCTCAAGCGTAACAAGACAAACCGCGGCGTTGAGTTCAGCCGCTCCAAACGCAGCGTCAAATGTCAAAAAAGTTCCTCGTCCTTACTCTTCTAAATATGGGGAACAGCTTTAAGCAAATAATAATACAAAAAAACTAGTTAATATAATATGTGTACTTTTGAGATGTTTACATATTCCTTAGTTTCTAAAACAAAATATTAGGAGGAACCTGTGGTAGGTCCCCTCCTGGGGACACTCCTAGTGTTAAGACAGTCCTAATGTCTTAACACTAGGAGTGTTAAGACACTCCGACAGAGACAAAAAAATTACTTTAAGTACAAGACGATATAAATACCTACATTTACTCATCAAGTACTTGTCTTTTTATAAACAAAAAATCTATTTTAACTTCTAACTTCAATTAAGAATTTAATACAGCATAATTACACAACACAAGTAGGTATACTATAACCGATATTTACTATAGTATTAAAAGTATTATCTTGATAAGAATCTCCTGCATTTTATCGCTTAGTGCCTATAAGACTTACCAACTTCCGTCTTCAACCCTTTCTTAATATAAAATAAAACAGATAATAAAATTAAAAAAGCTGTCATTTAAACAGCCTATAGGCATTAGAAAAAGGTATTTTTTGGTTTCTTCTAAAATAAATCTTACTGTTTTGTATTAAGGTATATTTTTTAAGGAACCATAAGACAAAGAAATTCAACCCATTGAAAGCGCTCGCCGTAACTGAAGTTCTGTTAGCTGAATAATTGTCTATAATGATATATTGTTTTTATCTATTCATCGTTTTGATGTACAGTCGTCCACATTTTGTGTGTATGTTTTCTATAGCACAAACATTTGCTTAAAGTTTTATTAATTTTAAAAAAAATGTCGGTTTCTTTTTCTAAAATCTAGAAAAGTAAATAAATATTGTTGTGAAAAGAAAAATATAGCTTATGGCTTTTATACACCTGATTTAAATGTCTTTCTTGGTTTCTAAGAATTTACTTTTGTGTCATGTCTATGTTTTTTTTTTTTCATATTATGTACACCATTATTTCTTTGATAAAAAGCTTGTTAAAATATATATTAACTATTTAAACAATTTAAATGTGGCAATCTAAATATATGGTTGCGGGTTCGATATTTGTCCAAGAGTATAAATTATTTCAATTTCCATTTAAATTTCGTCCCTTAACGCGCTGTGCCTCAAATTCGTTGCGTTTCAAATTCGTCAAGGATGAAATAAAAATGTCTTAACTCCTACAGCGGGACGCTTTTAAAATAAATATACATATATATGTAAAAAAAACAAACCTAACCTAAACAAGATGATACAACAATAAAATTAAAATAAATGTAAAATGCACGAAGCCAGTCGTGGCGCAGGTGCTCAAAGTGTGACTATAAAACCGACTGGTTGTGGGTTCGATCCCCACTCGAAATGAAATATTTATTTAAATTTATATTTCGTCGGCGTTGAGTTCTGCCACAGAACAATACCTCTATAATTTGGCAGAAAGTGGGGAACGGAGTGTCTTAACACTAGGTTCTCTCTGCCTACCCTGCTGTGTGCCGGATACAGCGTGAAGCTGATTTTTTTTTAATTAAAAAAAAAATTACATTTTCATCGCACACTGTACCAGATACGCATCTAACTAACGATATAGTCTAATTGCTGTTCGCACGCGTGGTTAATTCTAGTTTCCTATTGTTATAAAATTCATTACGTTGATATAATGCGTATGAAACTACTTGTTTTTTGAGAATTTTTCACATACATAATATATGTTAGTAATTACTGTTGTATTATTATTATAGGCTTTATAGCTTTTTTATCTTTTGTTGAGGTCTTTATGGCCAAATGGGTGGTGTCTAACTGTAAGCCCGACAGTTTAGTATTCGATTCCCAATAGGCGACTCAATTGTTTACTTTTTCCAGTTCTTGTTAAAGAACGTAAAGTACGTCTTTTCACGGTTTATTCCATGTATACAGCAGGGAGAGCACAGAGAATCTACGAAGCTTCTATATTTTTATACGCAAAAGATACAAATATTTACATTTTCCTATCCTAACTACGTTATAATTCACTTTAAGTTTGAATGTAATTGTATTTACGGTACTGATAATATGAGGTTGTTTGATATTGTCTGGATGTCAACGCTGTGGTCGGAGATTCTTCAAATCCAAACTCGAGGAAATGAATTATCTCTTTTCCATTCTAGCAAGAAAAACGAATGTTAGAGTTCAGTCACTTAGCGCGCAATATTAACACGAAGTTGAGACCTACGTATCGCAGGGGCAAAAGCGTGCGACTATATTATATATGTGACTGTTGTGGGGTCGATTCCAACTCAGGTAAATTAAATATTAAATATTTTCATTTCTTTGCCATTGTGAACAACAAAGCGGGGCGTTGAGGTCTGCCATCATCTGTATCGAGAATTCAGTGGAATTTGGTGAACGGAAGTATCATAACACTAGTTTTCTAGGTTCCCACTTCCTAGCGTGAAGCTAAAAAAAACACGAGGTTCCTGCGTAAGTTGAAGCCTACTTACCATATGCTTGAAAAAATAAAGTGTAATAACAAATAGATAAGGTATAATTGAGTAAGAAAACTAATAAATTACAATTATACATATGTTCAGAATAACTGGAAACGCACATTTAAAATTTTGTAATTTATTGTATAAATATATTATATATAGATATAAAAAGGCAAAAGAAAAATGGTATTTCAATAATATCTCCTTAATTGATCTTGATGTATGTATTCATGAATATATAATTATATTTTTTTCTATCTTAATCAATGAATGATGAGACTGTCGTGCAAGGGCACGAGCGTGCGACTGTAGATGCGACGGTTATGAGTTCAATTCCCAATCACGGGAAAGAATTATTTAATATTTTTATTTTCTGCTCTGCTAACGAGATGAAGCGCGGCGTTGTATAATAAAAATAAAAAAATAAGACTTTTGTAAGAAAGTAATCAAAGATGAAAATAAAATTCGCTTTCCACGAGAATCGAATCCACAACCGATCCCACAAAAAAAAGCTAAACCAACTAGCACTAGTAAAAAAACTGAGGTACAATCGTTCATCGGCATAACATAGAAAACGGAACTAACGACAGATGTGCGTGATTCTATAAAAAGGCGATATGCAAATACACAATTCATTTACATAACACTAGACTCCGAACGTGGTACAAGATGTTAACCCCTTATATTCTTTCACATAACTTTTTTTCATAACAACGTCCTAGGAATAATTAGAATAAAATAATATGGTATTTTTTGTGTCATTTTTTTGTCGCACAGATGCACCGTATCAGGAAGTTGGTAAAAAATGAACAAAATCGAAAGCTTTTTAAACAAAAAATCGGAAGTGAGACACGTTAGTAATGTTGTTTGAGGTTTTATATGTAACTAATAGTTGTCTGCAACTTTGTTTTGGTGATTAATTAATAGGAAAAACGGAAAATCCCGTTTAGTCCCGTTCCCGTAGGGAATCTTGAGAAACCTGTCATAGCCCTCCCATACACTAATAAAATTTAATATCAGGAAGAAAGAAAAGATTGGTCTAAAGTAAGTACCATCAATTTCCTGTTTGTCCCAATAAGCCGTATGAAAATAAAAATTAAAAATCTGTAATAAATCTACAAAATCATAAATCATTTAGTAATTCACATATTAAAAATTTATTAAAAAACTATGAACAAAGTATATTAATTATAAAGGAGCTAATTTAACATAAAAAATCTCCTCTACGACGTATTCATTTTTTTCATCTTAAGCAAACTTATCCAACTTGTCATTACCAAAGTTCAAGTTTTTTTTGGCTTCACGCGGTTTCCCGAATTAAGCATGGTAAGCATAGGAAACCTAGTGCTAGGACACTCCGTTCCTTAGCAGAGAGTTATCAGAACGAAGAAACAGAAATAATTCCTTCACCCAATTGACAATCGAACCCACAACCGTCGCGTTTACAACCGGTTGCTGTGGCGTTACTCCACGACGACGTCTCAATGTATGACGTAATAAAAACGTCTCATGCCAGTTATTTAAATTGTAACATAATAACCTAAGGAAGGGTTATCCGAAAGAATTATTATTAGAGATGTCTCAAATAATGCTACACCTTGGGAACAAATTTGAATATGTATTGAATTCATAATTTATTCAAATCCACCAACAATGGACTTTGTAATTTAATAATTTACGTTTACCGCTCCACGGTTATTGTTGTTCTGATTTGAGCTTTTTAAGGGTGTGAAGAAAGTTTAACTAATAATAAGAAAAATAACAAGAGTTTAAATTTTATAAAATAAAGCTTGTAGTATGTTTAAAACAGGAGTGTCCTCCTGGTCCCATTGGTCGTTCATGTAAAAAGCATGAGGATCCCCCAGAGGGCACGAAGGGGACGAAGCGAAAGAGATATGGAGAGACCGTAGCGTTTGGCGCTCTATTCTCTCTGGCCACCCCGCTACAGAAAAGCAAGAGAAAAATAAATAAATCAGCTTCACGCTGTATCCCGCACACACCAGGGTAGGCAGCGGAAACCTAGTGTAAGACACTCCGTTCCCCACTTTCTGCCGCATTACGTGTTAAGTGGCAAAACTCAACGCCGTGCTTTGCCTCGACACCACAGCGAAGAAATATAAATTTAAGTATTGGTTTGACACCACAACCAGTCGGTTTTACAGTCACACTTTGTGCCGCTGCGCCACGACTGGCCTCAAAAAGCGAAAAATATTATTATATAAAGTTTTAAAATGGAGAAAAACATTGTCTATTGAGAACGATTTCAAGGATGTATCAGTGGTTTTTCTTTTAAATAATGCTTTTGATGAAAAGATTCTTAATTTTATTTTAATTTTTGATTTTATTAATATTGATTGTTAAAATTGGAGTCTCTAGGCTCTAAAAAAACCTACAATGTGAATTCAAGTAAAAACATTATTGTATGTATAACTTCAAAATTATATTTAGTTTATATAATAATCATTTACTTATGTAAAATACGATTTTTTATTGAAACTTGAAGATAATATAACTGTGGATATACATTTTTTATTGCTGTTCTATTTTATGATGATGCCGCGAAATCTCTGTAACAAAGAAAATATGTTATTAATTACTTATAGCATAAATATTTTTTATTTATAAAGTGACTTAAATAATCTTATATAAATATTATAATATTTGTAAAATAATAGATATAATTTTTGTCCCTATATAACGACCATTTTTTATAACCTCATAAAATGCTAAGTCCCTTCAGTATAGTTGTTTAGTGATTAGAGAGTATGGTTTTAGCATTAAGTATTTAATATTCTGTATAACGTTTAGTTAATGACAATAATATAAAATCTTCTTTTAAAAGAGTCTTAACAATAATATATATCATATTAAAATGTGTAAGTGAGAAAGAAAAAATTAATTTTAACCTTAAACTATGTGTTGCATATATTAACATAATGTTACCTTACAAAAAGAAACACGTTTCATTTTTAATAACTTATATACACATTTAAACTCTACAATGATGCTATACTAAAACAAGAAATAGCAAAAAACAATACGTATTTTTAGCTTTTGTAACAAAATGGCGTGCTCCGCCATATTGCCAATGCGCGGTAGAGTTGCGCAGTGTACCGAAAACTAACCCTTGTTAATCGCGTGGGTGCTCCACGCGATTTTCACAATTGAAAAATATCGTAGGATTTCGAACCGTATTTCATATTACATATGACCGAAATTCAACTGTATTCTTATGCTAAATTTTCTTTTAAAATGTTAAAACTTCATATGTATTATCCAATAGTTATAGGAAATTCAACCTTACTCCTTTTATTTAAGAGTTATTTTTACAATACATTAAGAAGGACAATAAACAGTTATTACATGCGTAGCGAATAGAGTACCACCTGTTTTATATGTGTGCGTACATAGGAAAATTTTGTTATACACATGTGTGGGTTTGATAAAAGGTGACTTAACTATAGCTGAAAGACATCTAGATATTTTTTTTATGTTTTTTAACGGAATTGACGTTTATTTACGAGGTAGGCTATGAGAAATTAAAGGTGAGATACTCTACCTTCCAACTATTTTAGTAATATCAAGAGGCGGAACCTAACCCTGAGCTTTGTCTAAATAACAAGATAAAAGAAACTTACAACAAAAAAAATTCAACCCACAACTGACGTGTGCGTAGTATTTTTTTTTTCGATTTTTATTTAGAAACGTACGTAGTATATTTGTATGATGTTTTCGTTATTGTGTATATTTAATATTAAATATATATTCATTTTTCCATGTCACCGGTCGTCAGAGCTATGCGAGGAAACATCACTATGTCTTCTTAATAAATAATAACCTATTCACTCGGTATTTTCGCTTTGTGTCTCTCACAATGGGTTTTATGTTGGTTTCATTTACCTGAGACACAATATAGCAGTTACTTCAAATTTTCATAACAATTTATCACTTTAATATAAATTATTGTAGTTTTCGAGGTTTATAACGTAATGGGGCAGTTAAGAAATGTCTTAATACAATGAAGATTGTGAGTTCGATTTCCACTCTTTAGATTTACGTTCCTAGATATTGGACAATGCAGGTTGGTCTTTGAAATGCTCGGAGAGTGGAGAAAACCAAAAAATATATTTGTTTTGTTCTTCATTGGATAGTTTTTAATGACATTGGAGCACAATTTACTTTACTACTACTAAGTAACATAACATGAAAAAGGCATTAAACAATTCATGTAATTATATTTTAACCCCCTGTACATATAAATGATCGGAGTTATTTCGGGCTGTCAGAATGTGTCATACACCACTGGTTGTGTCCACTTGACCACAGAAGCGAATCCGCGTGTAAATGCTAGTAATAAATATGAAATAAGAGTAAACAAGTATATATATAGTTATTAAGTAAGATTTTGCAAAACAAACGAATAACTAAGCACCATTACAGACAGCAGGCGAAGAAAATTTGGCAGTTATAAAATACAAGTATTTTATGATATCATCAACATGAATGTTAGTTCACAACACGCAATCAAAACCCGTTGAGTGTAAAGCTTAGAGTACATTTTTATTATATAATTTTTACATTATATATGGTACGCAGCAGAAGATGTATATACTAAGAATTTATATACTAAGAAAGAAGCAATATACATTCTTAAAAAATTAAAAATATATTTAATAAATATCGAAAAAAAATTACAGATTATATATATATCTACAATTTATTCTAAAAAAAAATGATTTTTCTTCAATCAAGCGTAAATCCCGCTCAAAACAGCATTATAAATAAAAACAAACGGTCTGCCCCCACTAAAGTGTTGTTACTTACGAAAATGTAATTGATGGTGAGACGTCACTAGCAAAACTGTTTACATTTATACTGAAATTCCTCGCTCGAACGCGATCCACTTCCTGGATTAGTTATGTGCTATATGTATATCGATAATGTTAATTATGATGACTTTGTAAATTGAAAAAAAAATCTATAAAGCAATTATAAAAGTAATATTTTCTATGATTATTTAACACATCCGACTAGGAATAATGTTCTTTTTTTTTTCAGATCCGAAATTTGACACTCATGGCATAAGTTTTGGTGTAAAGTGTAGAACTAAGAAATTATTGTCTAGCCATGATATTTAATACTGTACTGTAATGATGTTTTTTTTAAATTATTTTTATAGTATCAATGTTTTATTTATTTAATTTGTATATTATGTGAAAATTGCATTGAAATCGAATAAACATCTCTTGTAGATGAATTTGTAGATAATGTAATAGAACATTTAATTATAAATGTACACTTTTATAAATCAATTATTAATTAATATTTTATAAAATCTAAAATTACTGCACGCCACCATAGGCCTTTACCCCCATAGGCCATAGTCCCTTCAAGTATCTTGACAAGCCTTTTATATGATAATTGATTTATAAATAAGCTCGATAGAATACACAACTAAAGTCTTGCTTGATTTTCTACTAAATATAGCTTAGTTTCCGATTCATATTTTTTCATATTTTATGCATTTTATAGTTATGTTCTTGGTGTTTTCATTTTTATTTCGTCTTTATGAAGATTCCATATTATTTAATCATTTGTTTTTCCCTAGACACTTATATGTATAAGCATTATTACTTCATATTATAAAAACAATACTAAAATTTCTAAGCAATTTGAATATAGCAGGGTGCGTTCACTTAGACGACATGGTTGTAAAAAATTGTGCAAGCATATACCAAAAAAGAATACTATAAATGAAAAACTTATATACTAAATATACCAATAACACTTTCAAATATTAAAAAAATCTGCATAATTTCACTATTCGCTAGATATATCGATATAATACCGTCACTAAAGCGACGAATGCATCACATTTGTTTCAGTCGGTAGTCGATTTCACTCTTTCGGCCCGAAAATATGCGTCTCGCTAGATCGCCTCGCAAATTACTTTCCCTTACTACTGAACTTTATCGCCCGTGATGTTTCATATCACGAACATGCTATTGATAATATAGTACTTCAATGAACCATACTTTACATATAAAAAAACTGAATGCTAGTTTTTACGTCTTTACATTATAATTACTTATTACTAGCATTTTGTTTGGGGCTAGAAAATGTTTACAAACATATAGTATCTATTTGGTAATAAGTACTTAATTTAAATAGAAAGACAAAACAAGGACGCAATCCTTGAGCCATCTAGGGCCCCTAAAAATAAAAATATATATGAATAGTATTGTGCATGTAAAAATGAATGTAAAAAAATATGATTTTAAAATGTTATTGATTGAAATCATATGATCAGGTAAACTGTTTATAAAACCCTTAACCTTCAATCTTATTTAAATATGAAGGACTGAAGAATATCTACCATAATGCCTTAATATTATTTTTAATATTAAAAATATATCTCTTTAAATATTTAGAACATCGATAGCTAGACTTCACTATAGTACAATCACATTGTATTTTTCAGAAGAAAGTCGAATCGAGTTCTTCCAGCCAAAAAATATTTTGTGTTTAATTTTCTAACAAATTTCGCTCTTTTTACTCTGAACCTTATGAGCTTCGATGTTTCATTTCTTTGTCTCAAGCGATTTATTCCTGTATAAAGAATAAGAAATTTTTAGCTTCACATTGTGCCCTGGATATAGCGGACATCAAGACATTTCGACATCGCGTGTTAAGTGGCGGAACTCAACGCCACATTTTTTTCTACGTCCAGGAAATAATTAATATTCTCGAACTTAGATCGAAACCACCGCCATCATGTCTACGATGACCTAAAGTAAGTATTGTGTGTTAAAATTTCGTTAACACAAAGTCAAGATTATTTGATGTTAATTGGTTTGACCATATTATTTTTAATTATTTCATATGACACTCTATATAACTACTTACATTAAAGTATTACTGTCATCTTAAATACTTTTTTAATTGTATATTAATACAATTAAAGTTTAACATCAATTAAATAAGAAAAAACATACGAAGCCCAATTTCGTGCACGTATCCTTTTATATAACAAATCGTATTACCTATACTATTTCAGAAAGTTACTATTCAAAGATCATATAAAGATAAGATAAACAATGGGAAGAAGGCTTTTACAAAAAAATATGGTTGTTTTAATATATCACAAATATTAAGTTAATTAGCTTGTTTTCAATACATTCAACGTCGACTTTTCCTATTTTTTTGAAATGTCGAAATATAAACGTAAGTGATTTCCTAATTAAATTAATTACGTATGTATATAGAGAGTACATAAAAGAATGTCAATTCAAAACCAATAAAGCAGAAAAGGAACAGTGAACTGAAAAAGACCCTTTTCTTTTGGTTATTCACATCGAATATACTCAAAATATAGGTTGTATTGAAAACCTTCGAATTTGAATGACCAAAATCCGTCTTTTTTAGGCATTATGTAAATAACATGGTTTATCTCCTTTTTATAAATGAAATTAAGCTTAAGCGAAATTTTCCAGAAAAAATGTCCGTATTTAAAACACAGTCGTATCAAGTTTGATTCTCACACGTAAAAACGATTCAATTATTTCAATCAGTTACTTTTATTTCACAGTTCACACAAAATTCGGCGTTAAGCTCCGCGATTAGTCCGAAAGTCATGAATGGAATGTCTTATCATTATGTACTCACTTACTCCCAATATATGTGAATAAAACGAGAAACTAATAAAAAATTAATCTCATAATATTCTTGAATCTACAATCATCCCGCCATATACCTAGTAGGTACTAGCCTTACAATAAGCCGCCAACGTCTCTCAATATATTCCTATCGAGACGATATTTTATTTCTATTTCATTGTAAGGAGCCAAACTAAATTTTCCGATAGTGAATGGCTCAAGATGGCCGACCTCATGTGCTGTGTGTGCGTGCTTGTTATCCAGTCCCTCTTTCTTGCATATTTCCTATTCGTTTTGACAAGCGCTACGCCTTACTTGCGGAAGGAGTGAACGTAAATTTAGTAACACATTTTGTGAATTCTTATAGAGAAATTTAATCTATAATTGTGGTATTTTTATAAATTTAGTACAGTGACATGATTAATATTGTCATAACAGTGTGATAGTAGGTGCAGGTTGATTTCAAAGTAGTAAACTCGTTACATACAAAAGACGTTTGTTGTCAGGTAAATAATGCAAAAAGAAAAAAATATTTTTAATCATTATTATAAATATAAATTATGAGATTATTAAAAACTGATGTTCGCTTTGAATGCTCTAAGCATTTAGCAAAATGTATGAAAGTAAAGAGTTACGCAGAATTTTCAGATACACATATCTCCAACTCCGCCCACAGTAGTGCTCCCCCATCGACATCTCAAGGGTTGCTTGTTAGACTACAATATGCAGCCACCGATCGCATATGTAGAATTATTTACCCTTCCAAATACTACACGAACTCTTAGTGGATTATAAGGAAAAAAATTAAAGAAGTCCATCGAAATTGTGTAGTGAAAATTTTTGTATATTTATTGCAACAATTCCGTAGCCATTAGGTTTTTTTTGTCGATTTTTATTTGCCGTATTAAGATTGAAACTGGTTTTATGTATATGCTTTACATTAAAGGATGCCTATATACGAGGTTAGTTAGTTACCGTTTTTATATTCACTTATGGTTAATAGTAAACTTAAATAAATTGCGCAGAACGTATGAATAAAGATATAAATAATGACAAACTATTATAAATAAGAATTTAGAAAACATTTTTTTCTTAAAACTTAAAGGTAATCTTTATTTCATTAAGACAAAACCAACAAGAATAGTCACAAATTGTGTGTGTTATAAATGGGTACTACAGCACTAAATTGTAAGCCAAAAATGAAAAACCCTATAAATATATGCCTAATTACAGATCTTCATGTTTCAAAAAGCGGTATAAACTCGATAAATTAAGCCAAGCAACTAAACAATTAACCGTTCAACGCTCCGGCCGTCTTTAATCAAAGACACGTATCGCAGAAACCCACCCCTAAGAATCATTTAACCCAGTAACCGAGTCGCTAATAAATACCGACAATTTGACCTTGACACAGCCCTAGTTAGTATGCACGTCTTTCTTTTAAAATCTGATGTATTAATTTGCAAACTTTGCCCACACAGAAAATTCATCTTAAAAGCCAACCAATAAGAGCGAAACTCGACGTAAGTCCTCAATTCGTTTTCAAAAATGAGAAATTGTTAGACAATATTACTGATTTATCTGAGAATGGTATTATATTACTTATAAGCAGCGGAATAAAGGCGAAAATTCCACTAAATGAAAACAGAACATACGTCCTAAGTTAAATGAAATGGTTATTTAGCACGTGGTTCTCGTGACGACGACGTTTGCAATTTGAGTATAAATTAGAACACTTATCTCGTCGCAGTACTATCTCCCATCACTTTCTTTCCATAGCCATCGACGCTTCGCCATTCCTCTCTTACACCGTCAAGGAATAACTGTAGGGGTGTCTGCAGCGTCAGCGTTTTACTTTATCGATATTTCACGATAACACCACGGGTTCTAGGGTGGCAAAGATGAAGGCGGCTTATAAATTGGAGATGATAAATGTGCGCAATTCTTAAGGAAAGACTTGTATCGTGCAGATCCAATATCGTAAATATGAAGCGGAGGAACGATAGTTTAGAAATTTTTATGAAGCGAGACTGAGCATATAAATCTTACGTCGCGACAGTCTAATTTATGGGTTTAGTTCTTTTATTTGTTTCTGAACATGTATCGATAAGGTTCGGCGGCGCCGCGGCCCGCTCTCATATTTAATTTAGCCGCGAAAGCAACAGGTTATTAGCACGGAGCTTTCCCGCCTAACTTTCCGGGCGTTCACTTTTTAAATTCCTCTCTTTCCCTTTCTAATTGGATTGCTTTCTCCCTTGCCCGTGAATGAATGAAACTTGTTGCTTGTGGAATAATTTCGCATTTATTTAAGACACGTTCATTTTAATTTTTTGCGAAGTTGGAACATCAGCAGAGGTTGGCGGCGCGACATCCAGCAGCAAATTTTCCGGACCCAATTACCGTTTACCCGTAAAACTTGCTTCAGCGTGACAGCATACATGAGTGGCCTCTTTTAGGGTGTAAAAATTAGCACGTCCAATGGCTTATAATTTTCCACTCATTAATTCCATTGAACGTATAACCTTAATTTGTTACGGTTCAATATTTCATGGACGAAGACCGTCCAAAATAGACGACAGCATTAACCATCGCATAAAAGGAAACCTATCAAATTTACATACTGGATACGTATATATCAGATTAACCTGAATTCGTATCAAAATTCATATTTTACTACGCAATACATTTTTACATTTTATACGTAGACATAAAACGAGGCTCCATCGACTCAC
Source organism: Heliconius hewitsoni (assembly GCA_018230445.1). Taxonomy (NCBI): domain Eukaryota; kingdom Metazoa; phylum Arthropoda; class Insecta; order Lepidoptera; family Nymphalidae; genus Heliconius; species Heliconius hewitsoni. The sequence goes on along the minus strand of DWAN01000712.1, from coordinate 7,686 downwards.
GTGAAAGAAGCCCACACCATTTCTTACTCTGGAACCTACACGAATCTACATACATAAATATATTTCAGTTCACCCAATACATTTTATCTATGTTACCGTTGCCTTACTAGAAAACTTTATGTAACAGAATGTCGGATTCTTCGCGGGATGAAGTGGGAATATCAGACGTGACGCATTGCTTTAAAGTATAAAACGTGGGTATTTCGGCAAGTCGTTTGTAACGAGGACATCGCGGCATCGCGATCAAGTCTCACGACGTATTCTCAAGGGGTGAGCGTAGTTCTTGTGCTCAGATATAAAGAAAGGTAGATACTTATGAAATTCGAAGGAAAAACCACCCTTCCCTATACAGCGCAGTCGATTCGGTTTTCGCGGAGGAAATTGTAGCGTAGTTTGAGCGGGACATTCGTTCGCCGTACGTCGCCAGGAGACGACGATTTTCTCGAATTTCCTTGGGGACGCGTCTTTTCCAAATTTGAATTTTATTTTTCTTCTTTATCTGTGCTCTATATAAATATGAATTGAACGTTTCATGTAATTGTATAGGGATTTCCCTTTTTTATCTGTGCAAATATAATTCTTAATAAACTCGCGCCGCGTAAAACTTATAAACTTTGACAGAAGCCTCAATGCAGGTAAGAAGTAGTGACTTAAGTAATCCATGACTATTTTTGAATATTTTTGTAATGTTAATTACTTAACTACGAAAAATATTACTATATATTTATTTATTTTCTATATATTTATGTAATTTAAAATTAATTATCTTTTGAAAAACAGTTTTTTGTTATTTTCTTAGTTATGCAATACGTCTATTTTTAAGTAAATTTATCGACGTAAGCTTTTTTTATAGAATTTAAAGCTCCCTTGAACCATTAGTTTATTGTTTAAAGCACAAAATATATATAATTTTAGTTGTTAAAGCAATGAAGCAATTTTATTTTCAATTTTTAATAACGTACAAAATTTTTATATGCGTATCGAAAAGGCAGTTTCGAACGTAAACCATGACGACAAATTTTATAAATGATAAACACCATTATCAGGTCATTTTCTTATTTTTAATTAATTTAAGTAAAAGCATACTTATTTAAATTTAAAATTATTGGTTATTTTAGGAGAAAAAATAATTTTTAATGGTGTTTTCCTATAAAATACCACTAAAAAAGTTATATATCAGTCAATTTAGCGTAAAAAAACATAAAAATTAACTATTTTTATAACAAAAAAGTAAAGAAAATTGGCTATTCAAATACACACAAAATAAAATTGAACTTCCATTAACATTGACGGAACGAAATAATTTATATACTTTTACGTAATAGTTTAGCCACCCTCGCGAACCCTCTTACATACTCACACGCTATGTACGTAGGGCTTGGGACAAATCGATAGGGTATCTTCCTTATTCAGTTTTGGACTTATTTTCAAATGCAGAAAATTTTAGGTTAATATTATTTAAATATTGAATAAATATGTTAAAAATTTTAATTTTATTTAAGAATAAACAAAACTGATGAATATTAAATGCAATGCGTGACGCAGTGTGTCTGAAATAGAATACCAAGTAAGAACGAAGTTTCTTAATACTATATTACATAGTATAAAGAAATTTATTAGTATTTATATATTATTTATATATTACTTTCAATAGTGCAGGGAATCTTAAATTAAAAGAAAACCGGACAAGCGTGAGTCGGGCTCGCCCACCGAGTTCCATACAGAAATTGGAAGTCTCGAGCTTTTTCTAAAATTTAAGCTTAGCTTAGGCAGAGTCCTTTCACCTGATACCTCACCCTCCCCTTGCCCTCCTATGCGCTTCAATACTACCGGCTTTAATACTAAATTTTGCCCCCTTTTAAGGCTATTATTTTTAGGATTTGAATAAATATGTTTCAGATTTTTTCTACTATCTGTAGATGTTAGGTGCCCAATTTCATAATTCTAGGTCAAGTGGAAATACCCTATGAATTTTAATTCCCTTTATAGTGTTGCAACATGCTTTTTTGCTATATAAAAAGGGCCATATTTTTTCTAAATTAAAATAGAAATACGTTTTTTTCTATAAATAATAGGGCCATAGATCTGATTATATGGTTTGAATTTCAACTCGATACCTCCAAGCGTTCCTGAGATAAAAGCTCTTGACAGGCAAACAGACAAACAAACGGACAACATAGTGATCTTATAAGGGTTGCTTTTTTCCTTAAAAGGACGGAATCCTAAAAGTTCCTTAACATTTAACGCAAATTGTTGTATTGAAATATACGGTGATTACCGCAATATTTCAATTCACCCAATACATCATAAAAAACATTTTTGTTAGCTCTTTTAATAAGCTAATTAAACAATATAAATTGTGAAGCAATATGGTATTGATATTACTTTTATAAGGTCTAATATTTCTTGTAAAATAGTCATAATTTCTTTTATTTATAACTAAGTACTATATTATTATATATGAGAATTACTATTAATTGTAATGAATATGATATTAAATTAAGAAAATCTTACGTTTGTAAGCAATAAAATATAATTTTTCACTTAAAAAAAAGACGAAATGTCGATATTTGATGAATATCGTTTGTATCGGATATTAAAGACACTGACAAACGACATTGGTGCTTTGAAAACGATCGTAAAATCTATTTATTATAGTTGGTTTTGTTTGACACTGTTACATAATACTAATTTAATATTTAGTATTCAAATACAATGTTTTCAAACATAATTTGTAGACTATTAAAATTTGTTTTTAAAGATTTAATTGTAAATTTGAAGATATGCACTTATTACTTAGCACTAACTAAAAAGGAAAAAAATATACTACATTTATTAGAAATTTGAATTTTGTACATGGTTAATTTATAATCCCTAGTAAATAACTGTACTTTACAATTTAACGAAGTCATATAAGAAATATCAAAATAAAAATTACTTAGAAGTAGAAGTAATTTTTTGTAGATATATTTAGTATTCAAAACTGTTGAATTAGTAAGTACTATTAAGTCCTCACCTTCAATTAACTACAAATACAAAGTCCTTCGAACTACTCTTTTTACCGATTACAAAGATAGTTAATCTTTGCATCTAAATAAAATTTTACGACACTACTCTTCACAGTAAAATAAGCGTTCTTTGGTCGTACTATAAATTGGTTGGATTGTAAGAGAAAAAAACTGAACTCGTTACAACTAACTATGCAAAACATACCACGAGTGGTAGCGGTAGAATTTTCAAACAAAATCTACGCGCCTTTTACGAATTCTCCTTTATTGTATGAAGTCATTAATTAAGGAATAAATTAATTAACTTTGCATTTAATTATAGAATTGAAGTCCTTATTAGAATAATAATGCGTTGTTAACCCTTTTTCGTCCTAGACGTTCCTTTCTGAGAGCAATCTTGAAAGGATTTATGGTATAAGAGATAAAATGTTATATATTAAGCTTGATATTCTGTTTCCATTGGAGAATATTCACAATTTCTTCACATTGTAACATAACTGCTATAAATGTAGTCGGTGTTTTTATAGACTTCTGTAGTACAAACATTATATCTCTATATAGAGGTATAATGTTTGTAAGAAGTTAATTGGTCTAATAAAATTTAAGTGCAACATCAGTAGCAAGTAATCGAATATACAAAAGAACTAACATCTATTCTATTCGGGGGTAATAACATTTCAGACCCCACCCACAAGTTGTCAATCGATCAAACGTGTACAAACACTAAAAAGACAAACGACTGGTCATAAAGACCGATCTCGCCAATAAAATGCAAAGAAATTTAAACTCTGTATCCTATAGCCAAAGATCACAATAGAATATTAGTCAAGTCAGCATACATAGCTTGTTTGCGTTGCGAATATACATCGTACATAGGAGTCATAGCCCGATGGAAAATGTATTGACAAATATATTGAGTTACTGTTTCCATTAGGTTATTGTTTATTCCAATTTATAAAGCGACTTGAAGACGTTTGATTTATGGATTATATAAAGCGACAGATATATAACTTTTATATTTTACATATACTTAGATCAATGAGTTTTTGAGTTATCTTCAAAAGTGTTGTTTTCATTTTAGATAAAGAAATAGCGAAAAATGCTTATGCAAATTAAAATTAATACTACACAATATACATACGCTTTAGACATACCACTATTATAGAACAAAATAACTGAAAATTCACACAGATTTTTAAAAACGAGATTAAGAAATCTATAAATAAAAAAAAACACAGATACACTTTAAGAATTATAAATCTGTTAAATATCAAACACGTCTGAGCACTGTTGTTGAACTATTTTGAATGCCACTAAAATGTCCTATGATCTTTCAATGTGAATAAATTACAGCCATTTTTACCCCTTGCCGTTAAAGGGTTAGTTCTATAGAAACTTATGAGTCGTGAATTTGCATATAATTTCTAGTTTATTATTTATTTTCGAGGGGTGTTTTGTATAGTAACGTATTTCATTGATGAATTGCCTGTATTAATGAGGATTACGAAGGTACGTCGATTATTATCATTTTGTCTGTTGGGTTGACAGTGTTTTATAGGAGTGTCAAACGGTTTTTATTTCGCAGTTTGAAATGTGTGTACGAGTATGTAGTAAATTTTATTAAATTTGTGTTTTACTTCTAAGTTTAAAAAGATGATGTTCGAAATGTTTTTATTTAAATTTCAATTGCTTGGGTAAGTAAAAAACGGGGTTCATACATTTAGTACGATGTAAACTTATATAGGTTTTATATTAGTCAACAAATTTTAAATGCCATTAGCATAATGTAAGCTTCGAATCTAAGAAAAGGTGATAAGTTATTATGTTGTTTTCAAAGGCATGTATGTATGTCATTTTAAATTATAAATAAATATGAGAAAACATTCTATGATATAAATTATGCAGTAATTATACAGTAAAGTACTATCTATGTATGGCTATCCGTAATATGGCTTGAACTTTAAGAAATTTATGGATACAAAAATCATAATATGAAAGAAAAACCATAAAAAGTTAAAACGATTAAATTCATAAATTATATCTTAATGTCATGAAATATCTTAAAATAGTAATATCCATAGTATATATCAGTTTAGTTTCTAAAAAATAATTTATGATTACCATAAAAATGTGGTAAACTTTACGGCCTATACGACTTCCGGCAGAAGTAAATTATTCTAGGTTTAATATTTCATTTGTGATTCATTTGATGATTTGGTGATTCATTTATGTATGATGTATGTATATGGTCAATACACATCGAGAGCTGAATTAGGCTATTAATGTTATTAAGAAAATAAGGATAGAAGAAAATAAGAATAAATATACTTGAGTAAGCAAAGTATATCTCTTTTCTCTTTTGCCAAGATCCTCAACTTAACTATTCTTCTCAACCTAACATTTTCAAACTTGAGACATTGCGTGTTGATTTACGAAACTCAACGCTTACTTAACAAAGCAAGTAAAAAAAATATTATTTTCTTCCTCTCAGTCGTGATTGACCCCACAACCATCACGTTTACAATCAGATGTTTTCTCATTGCACCACGATTTTTTTTGCTTCACGCTGTGTCCCGCACATACGCACGGGTACGCAGAAAGAACCTGGGAACCTAGTGTTCAAGCGCTTCGTTTCCCACATATAACCAAATTTTGGAGGCATTACGAATATTGTGAACACCGCACTTTGCTACGTTACTAGAGCGAGGAAATATTTTTTTTAAATATTTTATTTTTTCAAGTATATATTGAACCAATAACCCGTCACGCTTACAGTTGCACGTTCACTCTTTCAATTTTTTATATCAATTTTTATCACTCTTTTCTTCTATAAGCCACATTAATGCAAACCAAAATTAAAATCACCAGTTCCCAACGTAACTTAAACTCTTTCCTATAATAATAATAATAAATATATTCACATATTTCATTATCTATGCTTATTAATATTCGATGCCACAATACATCCGATGGACCGGAAGTTTGATCTTTTGTAATAACCAAACCCTTTAAAAATTTTTTTCAATGGGCGCCATTTGGTTGCCTACATTCATTTGACCCTTTATCTCACGTATCTTTTAATATCATAATTCTTGTCTTATCTAACATTTATGTTAATTTTGCGTACTGAGGAAAAGGTTTTTACAGAACATATTTTTTGGAGCATTATTTTTTGTTTATATTCATAGCAGCTTATTTTAGGTATATAATTAATTTATTTGGTTGTAAATACGTATTAACTTTAACTTATAGCTTAAATTTTTGTTTAAAACAGAATAATTTTTGAAAAAAATGTAACATATTTTAGCGATTATAATTTAAAAAATATAATATTTGATCTATTATTGAAATAATTAAATGGAAATAATCCAAGAGAAACTGTTATCTCAATCAAAAATAAAAAAACAGACTAAAACACTCAACAAACATTTAATTAAACACACAAGCACACACACAACTTAATAAACACAATAACTAAATCAACAATTTTACACAATTCACAAAAGAAGCACGACGAAAGAAAATAAAGAAAGAAAGAAAGAAAAAAAAACACTATTTGCACAATGTTAATATTGGTTATAGAAATATGAAAGCCACTACACAAACAAAACAAACATTTCACGGGTATGCGGTAACAAAAACTTGTCTGTACGGGGCACGTCCTTTTGTACGAATTTGACTAGCCATTGTTTAAAATACTGATTTATAGACTATTAAGCCCTTTCTATTAATGTATGGATATTATGCGTATTATTTTTTTTTTATTCAATGTAAAAAATGTGGGTAATATTTTATCGTTGGCATTATAATGACAGTGCAGTACAGTGCAGTGGTTGTGGAGCGTTAGTGCTTTTTTTTATTATTTTGGTATACGAAGTTGAAGTGGGTGTGGGTTCGATTTTTTTATCTTAATCAGAAATAAAGGACTTTTGGTATTTTTTTTTCAGCTTCACTATGTACCTCGCACATAATTATATCATTTTATCCACACCAATTTAAGCAGGGAGTAGTTTTTATTAAGATAATTCCGTTCCCAGCTCTCCGTTGTGGGGCGGAACTCAACGCCGCTCTTTGCCATGATATCAGAGCGAAGAAATAAAAATATGAAATATTTCACTTCCTCGACTAGGAATAACATTAATTTTAATATTTTTTTCCAAATACAAAGATATTACTAATGTATCATATTGAATGATTGTTCCAATTGTTACATAGTTGCAAAAGGAATTCTCTTAACAACTGCATCGTAATATAAGTCTAATTAATTTTATAATGTCAAGTCATCGCACTAAATTGGTTCACTGCAGTTACCTGTTTTCTCTTTAACCGTTGTATTTAGCAATTATTCTATAAATAAAAACTGTTACTAATATTGTAAGGCTGAACAATGTATTGGACGTATTAATCTCAGGAATTAGTGATCATAATTGAAAAATGAGTTTTAAATTGAATTTTCAATTTCTTAAAAAATATTAGGAAAATTAGGTTAGGTTAACATATTTTCACATATAGCACGTAGGTAAGCAGAGAGAAACTAAGAACATAGTGTTAAGATACTCCGTTCCCATTAAGACACATCCCGTTTCTCAGTGTCCGCTAAATTCTGAAGAGAGGGAAATTTTAAATATTTCATTTCCTAGAGTGGAAATCGAACTTACAACCTATCGTGTTTACAGTT
>DWAN01000711.1:0-21571 GCA_018230445.1 Heliconius hewitsoni | reverse complement strand
TTTTTTAATTCTTCAGTCTGCCTTGCTATACAGGAAAAAGTGTCAAGCTGTTTTTTTTTTCTAGATTGCCAGTAATTTATTCTAATAAGTGAAGATAAAAATCCGCTAAATATCTACTTACAACAATCTCAAAACAAAAAAAAATGTATAAGTAACACGTTTTAAGTGACGCTACATTACATACGTTGGTACGTAGCTACGACCCAATAAAAATTATTATAATAGATCGGTACAGGTTGTAACTTTATATTTTTTTATATAGAACGTTATTTTCATTTATTTTTTAATTTTACGTATAAAATGCAATTAAACATCTATTTCATTAAAACATTTTTTTTTCAACTTCACGATGTATCCCAGCATAGCAGCGTAAGCAGTTTGAACTTAGTGTTAAGATACTCCCTAGCCCACTTTCCGCTGAATTCTAGAGGCATTACGTGTTAAGTGGCAAAACTGTTTGTCAAGCTTTTGCATGGGTATCAGAGCGAAGAAAAAAACTTAAATAATTCACTTCCCAGTGAGAATCGAATCCACAACCGTCGCCTTTTCAGTTACATATTTGTGCGCCTGCAGCATCCAAAATATCATAAAACCATACATAATAAGCCACGCTACACGTAATAAAATTAAATGCATTAAAATTAATACAAAATATATTAAAAATATTTTTTAATAAATAAAGTGTTGCCATTTATAAAGAAAAAAATATATAAAATAACATAAGTACCTCGTGAAGTGATTAACTATATCCATCGGAAGTCGTCACAGCCAGTGTTGACTCAAGCAAACGTGCGGGGGATTTCAGTGACAAAAAAAAGGATCCATCCATTCAGCATATTATTTAACAAATGCTGTCTTCGGATTAACACATTTCCGTTTGTCAGATTTTAATATGAGATACATCAAATATTTAATAAGAAAAATAGTATGCTGAAAAGTAACTTGGCTTTATTGGTTATTTACTTATGATGGTTCATTTTACAATTAGGTAGTAGGTAAGTGGTTGAGTGTGTATGTACTTAGAGTGGAGACGATTACAGGCAGCCAATATTAGTCTTCAATAATATTGATCTGTTTTATAAAACTGTATTGGGTTATATGGGGTGGGCATAAGACTATTTTGGGGTGGACACGGCCCACCTGGCTCCCCCACCTTCCTACGCCCATGAATGTAGGCACATTCCAATATAATACCTATGTTACTATTTATAGCTTTTTTCAGCTTCGCGCTGTATCCCGCGTACAGTAGGATATGCAGAGGGAACCTGAAAACCCAGTGTTATAACGCTCCGTTCCCATTAAGACACATCATGTTTCGCTAATTCTGCAGGCAGTGCGGGTTGAGTTGCGGAACTCAACGCCGCAATTTGCCTCGTTACTGTCGCTCTTATAGTCTTATATTACTTCGATAAAATGCATTGTAATATAAAAGCGGGCAAAATTCTTCTTTTGTTATATTTATACTAATGATTCATACCACATTGGTTAAAGAAAATGCTTTGTTTGCAACTAGCAGCTTTTAAAATTTTTCAAACCTCTGACCAAAAATGACATTGCCTCATTTTAGCAAAGAGTTTGTAGCTCTTAAAGTACTAATCCCTCTTTCATAAAACGTCGCTTAAAATCACCGCGCTGATCAAGGCATTTTCGATTAAAAGAAACCGCACTCAAATCGGTTCATTAATTCAGGAGCTACAGTACCACAGACAGACATAGACAAGTCAAAATAATAACTCTCTTTTTCGACTGGGGTTCAAAATAGCCTTTTTTAACGAATTAGACATGGCCAACAAGCTTACGGGACGCCTGATGGTAAGTGATCACCGCCACCCACGACTCCATGTAACACCAGAGAACTGAGAAACGCGAGAAGATAGACGCGCTTTTTAAAGGTATCTATGTCGTATTGACGTGGAAACCCCGCCGCAGGTAGGTTTATATAGGTATGCTTTATTTTATATTAAATTTAAAAATAAAACTTAAAAAATTGGTAAATAGGATAAAGGAGCAACCAGGCAGGCTAGCTAAAAGTATTCATCATATTGAGCAGTTTTCGTTGATAAATAAAAATCATTGAAACCTGAAACCGTCATGGGGCAATGAAACAGCGTCTAATTGTTCTTTGTTTAAATTGGTTTCGTTTTAGCTAGACAAAGCGAGGCGTTAAGTTACGCAATGTATTGTTTAAAAATGAACTTATTTGCTTTTTTTATTTATAGCATGCTGTCCCTAATAAGTTATTCCATTTTAGTATAAAATCTACTACGTAATACTAAAATGGCAACGTTTTCGCCAACATGGACTATATATGGGGCTTATATAAACAGAGTTGGGGTAGGTTTTAACTTATGTGGTTATCAAAAATTCTCAGCTTCCATTCCATTAGGGTAGGCAGAGGGAACCTAGTAGTGTTAAGACACTCTATTCCTTACTTTCCGCTGAATTCTAGAGGCATTGCGTGTTGAGTGGCGGAACTCAACGTCGCGGTTCGCCTCAACTCTTGACACCAGAGCGAAGTAATGAAAATATTAAATATTTGATTTCTGCTCGAGGAAAATACATATAATTTTAATATGAATATTATACCAAAATTATAAATAACTACAAACGGTATTGTAGTTTGGAATATTTTTTACGATAAATAAAAAAGTAATTAAATGTTCAAATTAAGGCGTTACTTGACTACTACAGTTAAACTTTACACTTTGCAAATTTTTAATACATTAATACAATATCTTCTAATATGTGATTTCACATCTATACATGTCATTACATATCAACACATGTAATCACACATCCACCATATGATAACAGATATACACATATATATGTGTGTGATCACAGACATATGTAATAACAGATCCATATCTGATCACATATCCACAATACTAGTCTCATCCACAAATGAGTTTGCACATCCACCAGTGTGATCATAACTTAACTCCACATATTATGTGACTACCCACCCACGTGCATATTTAAACTTAACAGACACATACTATTGCTTACACACCCATATGATTTCCAATCTACACGTAACATTATGTACCTGGGATATGAAATATGAAAATAAATAACATAGTTAATTATAATACAATCTAGCTGTAATATTTATAAAACCATATTAATCGAGACGAGTTCAGGTATTGTCGTCCCGAGTGTCGCAAGCGTCGTTTCGTATATATATAGGATAGTGATGGTTGGAAGGCAGCGGTCGAGTTGTACTATTAAGTACTACGGTACAAATAAACATGATACACATAAAGACTCATACCAAATGTATAATAAATATAATATGATAATTCGAAATCTGTGATGGCACTATCTTTTAGGATCGAATTTCTTATAAAGGCAATAAATGTGTAGAGGCGACACATATTGAATGTTGCTTGACGTCGCAATGGCTGACGTGATGGGCTTATGCGAACTGTTACAGCGACATTAACTATGTCGTGGCTGTCGCCGTCTCGCAGTACGCTTGCGGTACGTTAGCTATACTTATATGGCATTGGTATACGATAGGTAGATCCAGTTCCGGTGTGTGTAATAGTGTCTGCCCGTCTCATACGGGTGTGTGGTGCTATGGTATATCCTGGAACACTGGTGTATGTAGTAGTGTCCACCTACGGTTCGAGACACGACTGAGGGGTGTGTGCCGTGCGTTTATTTAACATATCGGCCGCCTTACGGTAGTGCGTTCTTTCCAACGACTTATATTGATCTCACAAATCAATCATCAATTCTAATACAATCTCTATATAAACAAGCGTAACAAGTACCTTCATAAATCTATTGAGACTGTTGCGGCCGCTGTCTGGGAGGAATTCACGGTGTAGGGGCGGGGCGGTGCCCTTACACTTTCTTCCTTTTATTATAACTAGCTCGCAGTTATAGTGAAGAGGAAGATAGGACGCGGTCTTGGCTTTTCTTCGGAAGAGCTTCGAGTTTTGACGACACAATGTTGACGAGCTTCCAGTTGTCTAAATAAACTTCTGATGGCAAATATCTTATTAGTGCGATGTCTTCTGATACCATAATATAAAAAAAATCTTAACACTGAACCTCTGAATCTCTATAAGATTTTGGGTTATTCACGATCATAATTTTGGCATCATTTATTAAATAATACTTTTAAAGGTGTTTGGGATATCAATTACAACGTGAACGTGTTTTCATTTTATAAATTTATGCAAGTGGATTGCCAGTTTTCTTTCACTGGGCGCAGCATCAAGTTCTAAAGACTGCCAGTATGGCGACCACCTGGAAAACAAGGCCAAGTTGTCCATTCGTCAATAGATTTTTCTTGCAAGTTTTCTTTCGTTTTGCTTTCATTTGCTAGTATCGCCATAACTACAATCAGTCGCGTTCATATTGTCGTATTTAAAATAATCGACGAACTAAGGTGAAGCTAAAAAATATATCGTGGAAAATGTATTTTAAACTTATTATTAAACTTCCTTTGCCCTTAAATAGATTTGGATAAATGTTTATAGGCTTGGGCTACATAATTATAGGTCCATAGTTAAGAAAACCCCATACGGCATTTACAATGAAACTCGTATTTCGTCCAGCTTGAGTATTGTAGCAAATGTTAAATTAAAAGTAACCAAGGGTTTTTGAAAAAAAAAGTGTTTAATTTTTGAAATGGGACAGTCTTGTGGAACTAAGTGAATATTAGATGGCACCTTAGGTGAATATTAGATGGCGACAATTTAAACTGTATCTTTCCATTTGCTAGATATGATAATAGGTGGCGGTATGTATGCATAAATTATAAGCTTATGTAGCTAGTACTAGTTACTACTGCCTGGTTATGCTATAGAAAACGTACTTACGTAGCATTTTTCTATTTTTTCACATACTACTGTCCTTGTGCTGCCATCTTGTCTCCGCCTTCGGAAAGATAACTGTATGGAATAGTTGTTTTTGTAGTATTCTACATCAAATAATAGATGTCATATTCATAATCTTGTAACTGGAATTACAATTTTTTAAATATCTACTAAATTATTTTGCGCATGTAATAAAAGTAGGCTATTAAAAAATCTAGTACACACCCCTTGGAAGGAAACTATTTGATTATACTAAAATATGAGAAGAATTACGTTTATACGCATCTTTTTGTGGGGACATAGAGTCAAGGTCTTCTCTACAAAATATCCCTAGAAATCCTATAATTTCTTTTTAAAAAATATTCGTAATTAAGCTGTATCAATTTTTTCTGTTACCTTCAATAAAATAAGTATATACTTAAAGTTTTTAATAATAAAACGTGCTTATAAGTTAGGTATAGCTATACAAACATCGATTGCAAAAAAAGTTCATAAAAATGTCATTGATCGCTCGGATTTTGTTTTAAATATTACTTCAAAAAGACTGCTTATTTTGGATTATAACAATGTTAGTATGCAGAGCTTTATTCTCCGATGGTGTAACGGCCACCACGGAGGCTTTAGCGACTCAGAAATGAGTCTTAAATTACACTCTCTTAATTTTAGCACATTAATCGTCATTGGTGGTTTTCGGTGATCGCTAATATATTACTTATGTTGACATTTTGAAGAAAATCTGTAATCACATTTCATGTACTTTGAATGAGTTTTTTAAGGTTTCAACGTTTTTAATATAAAAACATAATTGATAGCAGCGTCATTACCAGCAGTATGGTAATGACGCTAGTTGAAGACAATGATTTATTTAAGCTCTTAGAGTAGATGAATGGTTCTAATCTCAGGCTGTAGTCCTGAACTTTGGACATATTTCTAATAAGTTTACTCACGACTGCTTCGTGTTATGAAATTTTGATGTTTAAACCAGCTATGACTAAAAATTTACGTAATATCTAAAGATTGTCCGTGGTTTTTTCTCGGATTCTATCTTTATGATTATTATCTTTTGAATCTTCTTACTATATAACTTCCACGGCATTCAGTTTCAGTGTAATGGAAACGTTATAAATATTATTACTTTTCCTTGTAGATCAGTACAAAACTAAGCTATTTCAGCTTATGTAAGTACTCGCTACGTGTTTGCACGTTGACAGCTAGCTATAGGAGATACAGTCAGTCTTATTGTGTATTTTTGGTAACCCATACAATTACAGCTAGTTACAAGGAATTTAATATCAAGGATTTTTATGATTTTTGAAATTGAAAATCTGACTTTACTTTTCTTTCATTCTTCTTCTGCAACACCCACGTTTTGCTGCCGTCTTTGAAAGGGAAATTTTCACTCACATGTCTCTTTTGTGTCACTACTTGGAGACAGTTATCTAAATACAAATTGAACGACCAAGCTGACATGGTGCAACTTATTCAATACGTGTGGCGTTCTTTTTTTTCGCACTCAGGCTGAGTGATCTCTATAAACAGACCACTTGTATTACCTGGGCGGTATCCTAAAATATATTAGACCCCATGTCAAACATTTTTTCGTATTTTATAAATGCTCAAAACACATCTTGGCTTAGGACCAAAAATTTCCCGTGATCCCTTCAGGTCCACAGCCTCCCTGGACCTGCCATAGCAGCCTTTTAAATGTCTTTTTCATTATTCTTGTATAAATTTTCCTGTACAAGTTATTAAAATTGATAGTCCTCTTGCGGTGCTTGTGCGTGCGTGCTTGCGATGTGTCAGTGAATCTTTGCTTTTAATCGTCTGGGACCTTTTCTGTTTTTTAGCGTAAGTTGCACGAAAATCAGAAAAAGTCCAAAATGCGTGGCCGTAACCCCATCTGCTTCCGCTGCTTATCACGTTTTAGTCTTCGTATGATATTCTCAACTTCTGATATGTAAATTTCGCCGTCTGCAGTAACAAAACTCAGCGTATCTGTTAATTGAGGCAGAGGCGTCATCATATACATACATCTCCTTGTAAATTCTGCTCACTGCTGTGAAACGTGTGGCAAATTAGTAACAAAATTTCATCAGAAATGTCTTGTATTTTCCTGGGAATTGCTCGTCATTTTATCTCTTTCTTTCTCAGAACTTTCACGCGTCATCTTTATCAGTACTTTCGTTTGGTGCTTTTGTAGCTTATTCTTTTTTTTTATTTAAAAAGATTTATCTGAGGCCTTATTTTTATCTACAGTGTCTTTCACTTTATCATCCAACCATTTGTCGTGGTCCTTTAATAAAACCTTGTTTTCATTTACCACATATTTCTGTCTCTGATTCCCTTATCTTATCTTAAATCTTCCAGCTTCTTATGTGAAAATTCGACTCCAAGTTTGGACGTTTCGTGCGGCAGCCTCAAAATGAAGACAGATCTCTTATTCTAGCAACGACTACATATTAGTCTGTTCCCAGGACAGCATCCTAAGCACTCGGATGACCATAACTTAACCTTAAATATACTGATCCACTAGGAATAAGTCAATCATACTTTACACGGTGAGAATGTAGAAGAAAGTGCGAATGGATCGATGATAAAGGAATAGCAAAAAATATTTATAAAGGAAAAGTAAGCGGTAACAAAGGTAACGATTGACCTTGGAAAACACAGCATCAAAGATAGTGGAGGAAGGTCACGTAAAAAGCATGAGGACATGTATAAAGAAGTTGATGACAGCTGAAAGAGGTATGTAGAGACCGTAGCGTTGGTGTTTAGCGCTCCGTTCTCTTTGACTTTCCCACTACACAGTGTTACAGAGTGAAGCTAAGTAAACACGTAAGTATATAATTTCAATTCTTTGCATATTGATATGATTCTTGGTAACACAGCATCATTTTCCTTCAGATGTTTATCAATATTCTACATTAATTGTCATTGTCGGTATGACTACATTTTCTGCGTATACCAGTTATTTAAATAAATACGTATATAATAGATGCCACTTCAATTATCTTAAATCTTAATATCGTAGCGTATATCCCACAGCAATTATGTTTAGTTTTAAAAAACACAATTTAAGGAGAAATGCCATGCATCACTAAATTTCGCCACATAACATGTAGTAATGTCTCAAAAGTATCATTACTATTAATACTAAGTTCCCGTACTAGAATATGCTGAAATCTAAAAATTTTATCTTTATTTAAAAAATTAAAAGTGCAATAAAATAAAAAATATATATTTGCTATGTAAGCTTACTTAAATTTACTGTAGCCACTTTTAGAAAACATACAAAAATTGATACGGTATTTCCATATTATTTAACAACTTGCATTTTACAGAACAGGCTTTAAATGTATAACTTATATTTTAATCCAATAAAAAAAAATCATTAAAATATAAGTATATATATAAAAACATAAATATAGAATTCTAGCAAAATATTTAAATGTTATTTATAGTTTTATTTCGGTACAACAATACCTCTTCAATAAACATTGCGTAATGCGTATTTATATCAATATATTAAAGTGCGTTGAAATGAGACATCAAAATTCAAAAATCTATAAAATTAAACATTATTTTTTCAAAGCTTTATCTTTTTCATGGGTGTTTTTGGTTGCTTGGAAGAAAAGACAAATTATTTATTTTCATCATTTACATTAAAGTTACTATTATCATAACAGCTTCATACAGAATATCTTGTTTGTAATATTACACATAAGTAAGTACATACTTTTCACAACTGGGACCATTTCATAATAAATATTTATTATATATAAATAAAAATAACATTACCTACATAAACAGTATAATAATAATAAAAAATAATGCATTTAATAATTAAAATTCTAAAATAGAAAGTCATTTGATTCTTAATACTAACAAGTATATTGTATTTAAATATTTGTGCGTTTTTGAAACAGACAGACAGAGGTTTTTAAATGTTTAGATAAAATTGGTAAAAGTATTTCTTGGAAAATATTATTTTTTTATTTGTATTTTGTTAATGAACTCAACCTATTAACTTCTAAGCTCATAACATGGTACTAAGGAATTATCTATAATTCCTTATTTGACTTAATTATATTAGGCAACAATAAAATATTAGGCAACAATAAAATGTTGAATGTTTCATATTATCCTACTATTGTAATAATTATGATAATATTATCAAAGTTATTTCAAAGTTTGTAACAATAGATATCTGTTTCACTTTACTTACTGATTGTGATTTCAATTAAACTTTACAGTAATACATATAGACTATAATTCACACAAAGATTTTGTATAATTTGGCTATAATGTAACAATAAGTATAAGCAGGCAAAGCCACTTTTGGGTTGCTAGTTTCATTATAATTTTATTTTTGAATGTAGGTTTTACCAAAATATCAACTTCGCAAAAGTCAGTATGTGATGTCATTTTTGGTTGAATTCTTTGTTCATAGCGATCCGAAATATATGATGTCCATTATTTGTTAATTAATTTTGTCATTTGCCATTGCTATCTGCACTTTAAGATACACATAAGTGAAAAAAATATATATAAACGCCAAAAATTCGCGTGTTTACAAATCATTGTATTGTATAGTTCAAAATATCATGCACATAGTCCAAAAAAAATTTAAAATTATGCTCAACTTTTCTATTAATTATACTTCCTATTATACATATCATATCATCACATTAAATATTTAGTGTTCTAAAATATTACATATTTATACATATTTGATTTCCATTATTATTCTAACATCAAGTGATTATTTGAAATAGAAACATTTTTTCAAGAAAGTTTAAATTTTTTCTAATGTATATATATTATATTTTCATGACAAAGGTAATGTTTACCATGGTTCGCACAAAGTATCTGAACCACCATGTGAAACTTACAAGTTATTATATTACTTGACTGTTATCATTACAATAATATGATAATTCAAATGTTACTTGTTTACTTATTTTATTGATTAGCAGACAAACTTTAAAACCATAATGATTGCACAATACTATATACTGTAAGAGACAGTGAACACCTATTACATTGTAAATAATCTTAAATATTGCACTAATTCTGTGCAATGACTAGTTTTATCTCATTCCTTTTCTTGACTAACATTTGATTATGCTCATGATTCATTTATTTCTGCTTATTATTTTTTGTTCAGCTTCACACTGTATCCCGTAAATAGCAGGGTAGGTAGAAAATCCTGTTCCCCACCCAATTTATATTATTATTGCACCCACCCACAATGATTGTGTTCTCAGTCATTTCATCAAGTCTTTATAACCCTACACCAAAACCTCAAATCTCCTAACAGTCTGTCAGTCAATACAAACATAAAAATGATTGTACTTTTTCTTGATTTCAATAATTTTCTTATTTAGACTAGAAGTTGAGCAAGCCTATTAGAAATAAGAAAGTAACTTCATAAAATTTTGAAGAAAATTTTATCATAAAAATAAAATTTAAATATTTTATACAATTTAGTTTGTCAGATGCTAGAGCTGCTTTCAGTATGGCATTATAAGATTTTTTTATAAACAGGACTACTGTACCAATAAGATAATATTCTTAATGAGTTGGTTTATTTTTTTCTATTTCTTCCTTTAGTTTATCATAATCTCCTTTCACCTTTTTACATTGCATTTGGAGGTCTTCAAATTGGCTCTGTAAAAGATAGAAAAAACTAATTTTATTGAAAGTAGTAAATAATTAATTAGAATTTCTAAATTAAAAAATATAAATGGGGTGGTGCTATACATAAGTCAGTAGAGGGAACTTAGTACTAAGGCATTGTTTGATAGAAACAATCCAATTATAGAGAGATAACATGCTGAGTGCTCAACACTGAGCATTATCTACTTATCAGAGTGAAAAAATACAAATAAGTAATTCCCAAAGTGTGTTTTCAGTTAAATGCTTTGCTTCTGATGTGTCACATTCACATATTCTGCTTTAAAAAGATGTAAATATAATTTTACCTGGCAAATAAGAGACTGTTGCTTCATAGCAAAACAACTTTCCATTATTTCTTTAAACCTCTCTTTATCTAGCTTGTGTTGTTTTTCATTTTCTGTTAAAAGTTTGTCTATTCTGTTTTTATATTCGGTAACAACTGAAAATAAGAAATTAATTGTTAAATTTTATTTTATTATAATCTATATAAATTAAATGACATCAGTCTTTTATTAGTAGTCCATACCATTAAGTTGGTATTTAATAGATGTCAATTCAGTTAAGCATCGATTGCTGGACCACTGGCCGGGGCCGTAATACGTCTGGTGTATATAATTCATATTGTAATACAACAAACTAAAGATTGCCACAAGTACAACAAATCCAACAAAAAGCCTTTGTTTGGTTATTAGACGCAGAAACATTATACAATACCACTAATAAAAAATTGACATAAAAAGTTTCGAAATCGGTTTAAAAATTATCAAATATATTATATTTCAAGTACTTTACGTAAAAATATATAAATTTTAATACTAATATATTATCCACATTTAAAAATATATTTGAGATCAGAAAAATTTAGTAAGCTTGTTTAGTTTATCATATTATATAAGAAAAGATTCCAATATATATTTAAAATAATATACTTTTTATTTCTATCAGTATCAATAAATTTTGTTTATGTTACATAAATAATACTACGGTCTACATTCTACGCATGCGTCAATGCCAAATGTCAAGTTTTGTACCACAGACAGTTTTATTGATTAGTATTTAGTACACAGATAAATAAATGGATCGCCATTGTAGGATAATCCGGCAGGTTGCCAGTCCATCGAAATTCCATTCCATAGTCCTAGTTTAGATTTCCACATTTTCCATAGTTTCTACGCGTTAACAGGCGACCATCTCTGAGCAATTACCTTAATAATTCCTCAACGTGTGCTGCGTTAATAATATAAAAGGTGTAATTAAAAGTCAGCGACAGTTTGCTCAATCTTTTTTTTTATTACAATTGCTCGGTAGCTTTATTATTTTATTATTTATAATAAATCTACTAAGCGACTGCATCAAATTATACGATTGAATATTGTCAATAATATTGCGTGGATGCGGGACCATATATTGAACAATATTATTGTCAATATTTTTATTACAACAATATTATTGTCTACTACTAATAACAGAACAATATTGTCTACTACTTATGCTAGCCGCACACACACAATATTATTATCAATAAAGTACGTATTGCCAATAATATTGTGTCTATGCCGATTTTTCGACATTGATCAATATTATTGTAGACTTATTCTGCTTTTGTTACCGCAATTTTAGGGCGAGGGGGGGCTATTGTCAATAATATTAGACGTTTGCAGGCGCGTGGCAATATTTTAGTTAAAAAAGGATTTCAAATTAATTTTTTTAAGATATTTATTTGAAAATGGAAGAAGATGAATGAATGAAATGGAAATGGAAAACGGAAAGTGTCTATAGCAAAGACAGTGTTAATACTAGACTTTATTAAGACTCGGGAAACGTATCCAGAGTTATGGAATACGTTTACTGAAGTCTATCGAGATAAAGTGAAAAAAAAACGCGTTAAGTGTATACAAAAAATTAAGCCAAACTGTTCAAGAGATGATGTTAAGAAAAAAAATCTCTGCGAGCATATTTTCGAAAGAAATTTAAAAATTACGCAAATCTTAATCAGCCTATGTTGGTCGCAGTTCATTAATGATATTAAAATGATTTAACCCCGCTTTTTTTTTCATCCAGTTTTTGATCTGTCGTTTCTTTCTCGTCGTCGTCGTCTTTCTTTCTCGTCCGTCTTTCTTTTCTTAGTAAATAAATTTCTTTCTGACCATTTTAGATTTAACACGTACGCATATACATAAAGCTACTGAGCGACTGTGTCAGATTTTATGACAATAATATTGTGTAGTATGCGGGGCCATATATCGAACAATATTGTTGCCAATAATATTGTGTGTGTGCGGCTAGCCTTACAAACCAAAGCAATAAAAAAAGACTGATCAAATACTGGATGAGAAAAAAAAGTTTGAGTTTAATCATTTCAATATTATTAATGAACTACAACTAACAGAGGCCATTAGTGGTTCAAACCTCGAACCACTTCAGGGACATTATGTGTAAACGCGACCAGGTTGTAGATTTAATTACCACTCGAAGAAATGAAATATTAAATATTTTCATTTCCCTCAACAGACTGACGCAAAGCGCGGTGTAGAGTTCCGCCACTCAACATACAATGCCACAAATTGATATTTACAGTATATTTTTTAAAATTAATATTGAATATAACATTATTATGATCAATTAACCTATTAAATCATAATCATTGACAAACTATCGCGCTTGCTTTTTTTTTCTTTTTAGTTTTATGGACTTTCTTAAATGGATTTTTTGATTTATTATAATTAAGTATTTTAAAAGAAGCTAATTCATAATATAAGTTATATAAAAAAGTACAAATTCTAAAATGTAAATAAGTGACATCTGTTAAATTATATAAGAACTAAAGGAAGGCAACTAAACTAGTAAACTTGATCTGTGAAAGCACAAAAGTTATGTATAAATTTCGCTAGATGGCACTTCTCTATGACCTAACGTACTAAAATAATTGCAAAAAAACTGCTTACTTAATACTTGAACGGCCCCTAATAGAAAATATTTACGTATCAGCTATTTATTAATTTAGGAAAATATTTTATATTAAGTTTATAAATATGATTTTTTTAAATTCGGGCATATCTAAGAAGTGCTCTATATTTTAGATTTGCCTTCATGTAATATTTAAACTTATTTGTAAAGCAATAGCAAGATGGCTATGTAAATTATATTTATTTAATGTGAAAATATCACTTTGTTTATTATGAATATGATAAATTTACTTTACGATATCTTTTATACTAGTGTTGTTGTAATGGTTTCACTTATGTATTTTAAAATGTCTATTATCTTTATTTATTATATAATTTTCTATATCTATGGTTTATACCTAATTGTCATTTAATAATAAGTACTAAGGCAAAATAATTACATTTTAACTAATTAACACTTAATTTACTCATACAATGTATTAATTTTGGTAAAAGTACCTGATTGACTAAGAAAATAATAGATAAAATGGAATCAGTATCAAATCTAGATCAAAAAGATATTATACCAAATGATTTTATTCTATCATCTTGTCAGGTAAACTAAATCACGAAAACTTCTTCTTGTTTTTTAAGCTTTATATCGTAATTTAGTTTGGATATTTA
The DNA here is from genome assembly GCA_018230445.1 of Heliconius hewitsoni. Lineage (NCBI taxonomy): Eukaryota > Metazoa > Arthropoda > Insecta > Lepidoptera > Nymphalidae > Heliconius > Heliconius hewitsoni. The sequence goes on along the minus strand of DWAN01000711.1, from coordinate 7,491 downwards.
ATTCACATATATTTTTATTTAAAAAAGTTACAAATCATAGTCTTATATTCAAATTAAAATTCAAAGAGTCAATCCTAAACAAAATATTGCTATGCTGCTAAATAAGCTTGATTGAGTCGAAATCGTCATTTGAGTTTGAGTAAGGAAACAGAAAGCGAAGCCACCTCGTTTAGTCTAAAATTACATTTGTTGTAAACTTAAGAATATAAATATTAAAAATAAAGTAATATTTAACATAATGTAAGACTTTTTTTAATGTTTTTACGCTTTCGACACTTGAAGAAGCTTTCTTATAAAATCTTTAATTACTTATTAAATATAGCTAATATTTCAAACAGGCAAAATAACGATTATTTTTTTTTATGTGTCGAAATTAAAAGTAATTTTGAGTAGTATTTACCTTATAATAAAATATTATAATCAGCAAAGCCGACAAAAAAGGCTAGTATTTAAGTTTGGGATACAGTGTTACAATTTAATATTGGCGGTTTGATTGCAACGACATCTTACATTAAACAAATTTCTATGAACTATTACATAGTGTTATAACCATAATTTTCCTTAATATTGTGCTAGTTATCGATCGTTATTAACCATTTTAGCTATAGTCGATTAATACCGAACATTTCAGAAGATAAATAATTACACGGGAGATCAGGATATAGCAGATTTTATATGTCACATATGTAAGAAGACGTTTTACAATTCAAAAGCTTTACAAAATCACAAATCCACGCAACACGATTCGCACGGCACTGGTTCTGACGACGACCCCGCGGAAACTTCTTATACTTGTGACCAGGTACTATATTAATATATAACATAGAAATATAAGCCTCTATCATTCGTTTATTTTTTATTATTTTTTATTATCCCTTATAAATAATAACTATTATCAATATTAAATTATTTTAAATACTCATTAATTTGTTATTTATTTAGATTTTCGATGACCTTTGCGATTTTAAATTTATACCTTTGAAAACTCAATCAGAAGATCCCATCATTGAACAAGATGGTATAATAAGAAGAACATTCAGTGCCGATACCAGTTATCTAATCGTAAAATACGAGAACAGTGAAAGTGTTCGAGAAAAGCGTTCCCGATTGGATAGCATGATAAAAAAAATTCAATCAAAACCAGATAAAAAGCCTGTTGATTTAAGGTAAAAAATAATATAATGGGTAATAATTCAACACGTAACGCTACAAACGTTAAATTATTGTATTTAATTTTAGGGGACCGTTCACATGCACTAGCGTGCAATGCAGGCAGATATTTTTTAATTGCTGTGAATATTCCTTACACTATCGCGAGGAGCATACGAAGAGGCGCAAAGCGGCGTTGCGGTGCCAAGTATGCGAGCAACCCCTGGACAGAACCTTGTACTCCACCATACGGAGTCAGCTGGAATGCAACAATTTCACATGTCGGACCTGCGGATACACATTCCTAGATAGTTTCCAGTTCGACGAGCACAATCGTATAGTGCACGCAAAATTGAAGCCCCACCAATGTAATATATGCACGAAACGTTTCACTCAACTCGGGGGTTTACAACAACACATGAGGATGCATTCCGGCATTCGTCCGTTCGTGTGTCACTTTTGCAACAAGGCGTTCACTCAGAAGGCTGGCTTGGACCAGCACCTGCGGACTCATACTAAAGTTAAGCCGTTCAAATGTATTATATGCTATAAAAGTTTTTCACAGTCCGTTCATCTGAGACAGCATATGCGCACGCACACCAATATCCAGCCGTTTGGTTGTCCGATTTGTAAGAGGAGATTTAAACAGAGCAGCCATTTGAACTTTCACATGCGTTCTCATATTGGTGTGGCGAATGCGTTTTTGATGGACCAATATTCTCAAGGGTTGCAACAGGAGAGTGACATGCCTCTGGATTTCCTCACGTTATCGAACGTGCAGCCAGTGCACGACGGTGAAACCATTTATTACGCCGCCCAATTGACCTCCGCGCCGTCTGAAGCCTCAATATTGTTTCCCTCGTAAAAACTTTAGAACTATTTATAAATGCTTATTTTGTTTTAAATAAAGATAGAATATAGAGAATAATAATCTAATTCAATTTTCCTTACATTAGTATAAGGAAATTCCTATTTATATTATTTTTTATTCACATTGCATCACGAATGCAAGGAAGCCGAAAACTCTACATACTATGTAAAATAAAAACTGCAACATAATTTGAAGCAAGTACCAGGAACACATAACAATCAAGGCATTACCGATGCAGTATAAATGCAGTTCATCAATATGTGTGAAAGAGTAGGAAATTGGGGAGGAGCAGTTAGTGCTTTCCCGCTTACAATTCCTGAAGTCTACGCAGGCGCCCTGGGAAGTCGTAGTGGATCAATGCCTAGGTTTCCCGCCTAATTTCCTGGCACTATAAACTGAAATGAACTTTTAACAAATATATTCGTAATTATTAATTAATTTATAAATATTATACTCTACTTTTAACCTTGGCCTCCTAACCTGCTCTTTAACTGTTTTATTCTGTGCAATATCTAATCTTAGATTGTTAATGAAATAATTATAATATACGTCATCTTGTATAATAACTCAAATAAAACAGATTCACAAATGTATCTAGGATGACTTACGAAGCCTTGGTTCAAAAACCGTGTTGGAAAAATTCAAAAGTGTCCAAAAGTTATACAACAAAACCTCGTTTAAGAAATATTGAGTTTACATAGTTAATATTTTTAAAAATTCATAATTATAGATAGGTACTAACAACGGTAACATAAAATATTATTGTGACATTAATTTATTTCAATATTTGCATCAATTACATTTTTTATAGGAGCGTGAACCTATTAGGCACGTCTCACTGAAGCTGTAGTAACGTTATAAATATGAAAAGGCGCGCATCGCAAAGGTCAGACGAAGAATGCGACGTTGCCGTATATCCAGTGCAACAATATATATGCTGTGCATTCTGATTACTAGGAGAACATGATCAGGTAGGAGTAACTATCAGGTAACTGCATGCTCCCTCCTGTACTGTCGCAATTGTTCCCATACTGCACGTCCTCCTCGCACGTACGTTTGTACGTTGCATTCGCGATTGCGCGTTGCAGAACTTTATTCGTCGCGGTCTATCATATGCAGTTTCATTTTACTCTATTTCAGTCTGCCTGAAACGCTCGGATATGCATCACGTATGTTCGTGGTCGTGTGAGTAATAATGCAGTTTTAGTCTCTTCTTTACGAGGATTTCATTGCGTGTTAGTTACAATTATTTTTTTATCCCGCACACAGCAGGGTAGGCAGAGGGAACCTAGTGTTAAGACACTCCGTTTCCTACATTTTGCCGAATTCTGGAGGCATTGCGTGTGTTGTGAGATTTTCGAAAATAAAAACTTATTTAAACTTATCTAAGCAACACGTCGCTAGTTCATATTTCGTATATTTCGCTCCAGTAAATAAATTCAATAAGAAAATATCTCTGTGTTTACTTTAGGAGTGCGTTCTCTATAACAGAGTCATTTAGAAATAAGAGACTAGTCTTACTTTCTAGATATGTAGGTACTATTTTGCAATTAAAATGAGAAATACTGATAGTACACAAAAAATATAGAATGAAATTTCATATATCATGTTCTGCTTTTATGTTTCATCAAATATATTTAGTTTATAGTTCACCTATAAATAGAAAATATATAGCTTACAAATTTGAACAAAGAGTAATGTGTAGTCAAAATATGAAAGGAGCGTGTGGGCGCGACGCGGTTACATTTTGGTCGTTTGTATATTATCTTAGAGCCGCGCAGTACAGGGCGGTACATGGAAAACAAATGCGCTGATGGCTGTATCCTGAACTGTAGACGGCCCTTTTGTCTTATTTTGACCTATCTGACGTTTCTATTATGTAAAACTAAATAAATTACTTCTTTTAAGAGAACACTAAACGGTTGCACAGAAAACGTACGTGCTGCCGAATGTTAAAATCCACCATTGATCAATTAGATTTGTATTAAAAATAATATATATATTAAGATTTATCAATTTCAAAAATTATTCATGGTAAATTTTGTTATTTCCACTTGAATTTATCACTTAAATCATCAGTTCGGTATTCTGGGATGTTTCTGCGCAGTTCGCACCCATATCATTCTTGTAGTTAGTTATCTTTCCAGACATGTTGTAAAACATCGTTTTTTTTTGTTACCACCACGTACCCGCTGGCAAGTTTTTTAACCTCGGCTAACGCACATGTGGCCGAATGCGCCAAGCGTGATTTACTTTTGTTTACATCCGCCGTCCGAGGGTTAATTTACCTATGAGATGCAAGGGTTGGATCCTAAAATGGCATACAAAAAATGAATAGGGTTTTAAATATCCTAAACACATTCATATTATCTTGTGTTGTGATTATGTCGAAAACGCGGAATAATAGTATTTAGAGTAGGTAAGAATTAACTTATAACAAAAACAAATAAATATGTTTTTATTACATATATAATACTCAATTGGAAGAAAGAATATTTGACGTTTTTCCAATGTCGATTCTCACTTCATATTTTTACAGAATGACGCATTTACAATTCACGTACATTTACAATAACGACGTCTGTTTGTGAAAATAAAATCACATGCGATCAAATTCACGCTTGAATAAGAGCGAATATTATATTTATATACATACACTGCGGCATATTTATATAACTGTCTCTGATCTTAATTGCGAAACAAATTATATTCAAATATCTTTTATAAATTATTATCATTTTTTTAGCTTCACGCTGTGTCCCGCATATAGCAGGGTATGCAGCGGGAATCTGGGAACCTAGTGTTAAGACACTCCGTTTTCACTAAAATACTTCCGTTTGCCATTTTTCGTCGAACTCTCGAGGCATTGCTTGTAGAGTGACAGATCTCAACGCCGCGCTTTGTCTTGGTGCCAGAGTGGTAAAATGAAAATATTAAATATTTCAGTGGAAATCGAACCAATAACCGTCACGTTTACAGTCGCACGCCCGTGCCTCAGTCAGCGTTAGTTATTTATATATAGTTTCAAAAATCGTAGTAACAATGTACAGTTTCCTATATTTTATCAAAAAAATAAGCAACGTTTTGCATCTAGACATTTTATGTAAACAAAATTTTACAAAGCAGTCAGCGAGATAAAAGATATAACACTATCATTTTTTAAAGTCTGATAGTTTGTAAATACTTTATTCATAAGATTTTTCATATTGCATAACGTATACAAGTGTGTAGTCTTTTAATTTTTACATTTTTTTTATTCGTTCCGTTTCTACAACTGAGGTAGGTTTTATATGGATATAAAGACATTTCATGCAACATACATAAATTTACAGGAAACACAAAGTATGATGCTTATTTAACGTATGGCTTAGTGGTCCGAGGGTTCGAGTCCCGCTACTTTCAAATTTAATAACACTTTAAAAATATTTAAAGAACAAAGAATATAACATAAATATAGCCTATGTTCAATTAAGGCCTTTAGTGCCGAGAAATCGATTAAAATATAGTTGTATTATAAAATACTTCACACACTTATAGACGACAGCAAGACCACACGGTAACCAATTTGCAAGAGGCCCGCTGGCGTTCTCGACTATAGTTACGGCTAGATGTTTAAGAAGAATGGAAACTTTCATTAAATTATATTATTTTGAAAATATAAATTAAATATATTTTATATATGTATAACATTTATGAGGTATGGTGTACTAAATAAAGCCTAGTTTTACTAATAGGCTTTATTGGTGACTCTACGCTGGATTAGAAATCTATTAATTTTGAATGTTGATATTAGTCTTCTCCACTGCCAAAAAGGTGTTTTTTGTTTTGATCTGAAAAAAACTTGAGAGCAGCAGTGAGTACTTGTCAATCAATAATAAATAGGCTTTAGGAAATAAATTTAGATTTTTTATAACATTTTTGAGAAGAAATTAATTTAAGCTAAATCTTTGGTAAGTCGTGGCCATACAATACGCTCGTGGAAAGAGGCCAGTCGTGGCGCAGAGGCACAAAGTGTGACTGTAAAAACGACTGGTAGTGGGTTCGATCCCTATTCGAAGAAGTGAAATATTTATTTACATTTATATTATCATTTCCTCGCTCTGGAGTCGAGACAAAGCGCGACGCTGAGTTCCGCCACTCAACTCGCAATACCTTCAGAACTCGGCGGAAAGTGGGGAATGGAATGTCTTAACACTTGGTTCCCTCTGCCTACCCTGCTGTGTGCGGGAAAGTGTGAAACTGATTTGATTTTTCTTTGTTAAAATAACTTAGAAATTTATAAAAAGTCACATGAGATTCTTGTTGAAAGTCCGTAGTAACTGTTTCTATATTAAAAATATGTAGTTTTTGTAAAATCATTATGTTTTAAAAAGGCCAAAAGCTAATGTTTTTTAACCGACTTCTGTAAAAAGGGGACTATCAAATCGCCTGTATTTTTTTATATTTTCCTTAGAACTTACGACTGGGTGAACTACTTTGGTGATTCTTTTTAGGGTTCCGCACTTTGTATATAAAAAAGGAACCCTTATATGATCACTCTGTTGTCCGTCTGTCTGTCTGTCAAGACGCTTTATCTCAGGAACGCTTGGAGATATCGAGTTGAAATTCAAACAATTTTAACAGATCTAGGGCTCCCTGATTTCCTGATAAAAAAATATATTTTTTTATTTACTTAAAAAAAAAAGTTTGGCCGTTTATATCGCAAAAAACGCATATTGTATTTCGATACTATATAGGAAATCTAAATTAATAGGGTATTTCTGGCTAACTCAGAATTATGATATTTGGCAGCTCTATAGATATTACTAGTTCAGGGTAAAATCAGAAACTATTCATTTGTGGTTAAATCCTAAATAATAATGGCCTTAAGTAGCAAAAAACGTATTTTGATACTATATGGAGAATTAAAATTAATAGAGTAGTTCCGGTTGACCTAGAATTATGAAATTTGACATTTGGAAGCATTTACAGGTAGTATCTACTTGTTCAGGAATAAAAGTGAAAACTATGTATTTGTGGTGAAATCTTAAAAAAATAATAGCCTTAAATTTTTTTTTATTTGAAAGCGGGTGCTTCTCGTCTGGTCCCATTTCAATTTGGTCCATTTCTGACAATGGTATCCATGAGAAAACCATATAAGTCCTAAATTTAAGTATCACGGCAATCAATATTGATGATTATTTTTTATTTAAAGGAAAACTTCAAAAGTAATTCGATGAGAGTTTGCCCATAAAATCGCTCCAGCTGCTCCGGAGATTGGCCCGGACAGAAAGACAGACAGACGAACATTTTAAATTTGTTTGTTTGTTTTCAGTATCGCGTCAATAAATAACTAAATGCACTCACTTATCTTAATTTTTTTATCTATCAGGGTAAGCTATCTGGTATTAAGACACTCCGTTCCCCATCTTCCGCCGAATTTTCGAAGCATTGCGTGTTAAGTACCCCTAATATATACATATATATATATA
>DWAN01000710.1:0-21580 GCA_018230445.1 Heliconius hewitsoni | reverse complement strand
AATATTTCATCTCCTCGAGTGGGGATCGATCCCACAACCAGTCGGTTTTACAGTCACACTTTGTGCCTCCTCATTACAGTAAGAAGATTTTTCAATTCGAACCACTAGTTTCTGAGATTAAAGTGTTCAAAAAAACAAAATATTTAGCTTTACTAAGCTGTATAATACTGAAGTAACAAAAAGAAGCAGATTTCACTACACGTTATTAAATGATAACAATAATAATTAACTGGAATACTTGGAAGATATCGCAGGTTCGATTCTCGCTACGATCACCTTATTAAACGTTTTCTAAAGTATATATTTTTGAAATATGATCAAATATAAAATACTAAAGATTTCAACTCACTAAATCCAAATTTCATAAATCAAACATAATTTAAAATTATAATTCCTTCATACAAATAACCTATATCTACTCTAAGTACGGCACCGTGTGAATTCCGGTTATGAATATATTAACCCCAAAACAGGTAATAAACGCTGAAACACGGACGCTAACATTTTATGCTAATATCATTCGCTTAACATGACTGACTGACGGACGGATGTTTTACTAATATATGTATTAAATACTCATAAGGCCAACGTGGTACTGCGGTCGATTTTAAGCGCAATGATTGTGGGTTTCGATTTGTAAGAGGGGAAATTAATTATTATCTTTATTTCTTTAGTATAATAAGACATACAATGGTGTTGAGTTCCACCACACAACATATATAGTCTTGAATTCGAGCGAAAGCGGAAAACAAAGTGTTTTAACACTAGGTTCCATCTGCCTACTGTTATATGTGAGACAAAGAGGTAATTAAAAAAACACATATTTAAGGCCGTTTTTGATTTCATAGACTAATTGTTTTCAAAAATAACTTTAATGTAAAAGAAATTGTACCTATATACTATGTTCAATTTTGATAGCTATAATAATATTATTATAATAATAGAAGAATATATATTCTTCTATGAATAATAATATAATATTCTTCTTCATATATTCATATGCTATATCTTAATTAATAGTCAACTAGGGCCAACTCTCTTTATATCGTATAAGTTTTTACCCTTTGTTATTATAGAATCTTTCGTCGCTTACATTAAAGTCAAAGTTTAGGATTTTTTTAAGTAAAAGACTTTTAAAATAGAAAGCGATGTTAAAATATATCTGAAATAATGAAGTCAGAGTCAAACTAGAAAAAAATTCACAACTGTAATATAAGGACTTATTATAAAGTTTTTTAAAGCATAATATTTGAATCATCTTCAACATTATTCAGTACAAACTTTCAATGATACTTATAAATAATTTTCTATGATTTTAATACAAAAATAAACGTTAGACTTTATATGAACTTAAAATGCTTATCCAAGAAAATAAATAACATTACGATATAATTAATAAATCAATTTGTTTTAGTTTTTAATTTTAATTTAAAATTAAGGTTTGTTGTTGTTAGAAAGACTACTTTAAAAATAGATATTACAATCAATATAAGACTTTTCTTGGCCACTGCTTCAGTATACTCAAAAATTAAGACGGCTCTTATAACTATAAGTTTTTTAATATAACTTAAATAAACCAAAACATCGTCTTTGTATACATATTTTTTAATACTTATTAAGAAAAAATATAAAAAGTAAAGTAAAAAGAAGTATTTTTCTTTCCAAAGTGTGGAACAACAATTTAAAAAAATTTAAAAAGATTTTTTACTTTTGTTGATTTTTTCAAAATTCATTCAATAAATAAAATCATTCCTCCGAATGGGAATCCAACTTACACATAATGATCTCGTTCGAATAAATATTTATTTCAATATATGTATACTGTAATAACACTACACAAAAACAAATTTATTTAAAATAAATGGAAACAAAAAACACAACTCTGTTCAAAAATACTAAAAAAACAGTAGCGTTTCTCTAATACTTTATGAAATTGGGATTGCTACCTGCGTGCTGCGGCTGCATCCAATATCTAGATATTACAATTGATTCACAAAAACAATTTTAAAGATGCTGACAAGCGGTCGACTGTCTGTGGCGTAGTTTAAGTTCAACTGATTTCATTATGGGTACAAATCATATTTGTGGTAAAAAATATATAAAATATTTAGTTATATGACGATTTAAAATAGTAAATAAGGATCTTTTTTGCTTATTTTTATTGAATTTTAGTTTTTTTGTTTATAAATTTTAAGATTTATTAAAAAAAATGTGTGGTAGGTATATGTATTGATTTTATTAAAAAATGTAATTCCACTTGGGACATAATCGACACATTTACATTCCATGCCATGTACAGCGAAAGATATGAAAGAAATTTAATGCAGCTTCACGCTGTATCCCGCACACAGCAGGCAAAGAGAACCTAGTGTTAAGACACTCCGTTCCCCACTTTCCGCCGAATTGTGGGGGCATTGCGTGTTGATTGAATGGTATGGGTGTAAAAGAAAATTAATAAACGTAAATTAATTGTAACACAATTTTTTTTCTACTTTTTTAATCTACTTCCCTATAATCAAATAAGGATTGCATCACAGATATATTTCTTAATAACAAATCATAGGTGGCCCTAACAATATTCTATGGTAATTGCTAATTAAGCTTTCTTTCGTTATTAGATACGTTAGTGCACGTGTGTTTATGCTGAATGTGTCATACATAAATGATATACTATACGGTGTGGTATTTTGTCACGTTTTGGATTTTTTTTCGCTTTATTCTGCATAGCTGCATATCCAGCGTAAGGAACCTAGTTTTAAAACAATCCGACACTCTTCTTGCCGGATAAAAAAAATAGATGCTTTCCGACTAATTTTCGAGATATTGTGCGTTGAGTGGCGAAACTTAACACCATTATTTTATTTCTTGCCAGAGCGAGCAAATGAAATTAATTAAATTCGAAGTCCAAACCATTACGCTAGCTTCACGTTTTATCCCTAGAGGACTAGTCAGAGAGAACGGAGCGCCAAACGCTCCGGCTATACATACCTCTTTCGCCTCGTCCACTGTCAGCAATCTCTTCAGACATGCCCTCCGGGGGGTCCTCGTGATTTTTACGTGACCTTCCTCCAGTATCTTCGATACTGTGTTTTTAAAGGTCAACCGAGGTCTCCCCCTATCTCTCTTACCACTCACTTTTCCATCATTATTCTTTTTCGCCATTCTTTCATCACTCGTTCGTTCGACGTGCCCAAACCCATTTTATTAACTTAAAAAAATATATTGTAAGAAACAAGTTAGATTTTAATAAAAACAAGTATATTTTAACAATACATATACATAACTAACTACCTGTTACAACACAACCGCATTTCTATTAAGAAAATTAAAGCTATTGAATTTCAACCCTTTATTATATAACCTTAAAAGAAAATCTCAATATATACGAGTAATTACTCAAATCGCTTTCGTTCGTTGTTCATAGAACGTTTTGTCAATAGCCCTAGCGTTTTGTCACATTGAAAGTCCTTTCTATTGTTATTTATATACGAAAAGGATTGTGGTATTTAGATAGCAATTGACTATAGTAGTTGTAAAATAGTAATTAACACCCTCGTGGCACAGTTGTACATTATCTGTCTGCAAACGCGATGGTAGAAGGTTTAATCCCCATTGGGGGAAACAATTTTTATTTCCCTGCAAGATAAAGAGTAATGTTAAGTTACGCACTCTCAATGAAAGTGGAGAATGGAAAGTTTAGACACTAAGTTCTCCCTGTTATGTGCAGGATGGCGCGTGAGTTTCAACCTAGGCCACAAAATCCTAGTAGATTGGATGAATCTATGTATATTTATATTTTTGTTTGATTGAACGTGTTAATCTCAAGAACTACTGGTTTGCTTAGAAAAAATATTTTTGTATTAGATATGGGCCTTGATACTGAAAGTTTATAGGATTATAGGTATAGTCTATAATACTATAAACTTTACTTTTTTTATATCACATAAACAATTCGATATAACATGCGGACTAAGTTATAAGTTAAAAGTAGTTCTATAGTATTACGAACAAGTGTGTGATTGTATTGTGACACAACTGGTTGTAACTTCGATTTCCACTTGAGCAAATAATCATATTTATTTAAATTTATATTTTCATTTCTTCGCTAAGAAGCCAGTCGTGGCGCAACCGACTGGTTGTGGGTTCGATCTCCACTCTAGGAGAAGAAATATTTGTTTAATTTACATTTTATATTTTATTATATTTCTATTTTATAAAGCGCGGTGTTGAGTTCTGCCACTCAACACGCAATGTCTCCAGATTTCGGCAGAAAGGTGGGAAACGGAGTGTCTTAACACTAGGTTCCCTTTGCCTACCCTGCTGAGTGCGGAATACAGCGACAAGCTGATTTTTTCGCTCTGGTGTAGAAACAACGCGCGGCATTAAGTTATGCCAATCAATACGCAATGCCCCTTAGATTCCCTCTGCCTACCCTGATATGTGAGATACAGCGTGAAGCGAAAGTAATTTAATTTTATATAGTAATTTTGTAGAATAACTTTTGATTTTACACGCTTTTATAGTAATGTATGTGTTAATTCGGGCTTTCAGTTCGGTTCGTAGGGCAGACCTTTGGGAGTTAGCACCTAATTGACAAATTGTAAAGGATTCGCTTAAAATGCTACGAATGTATGTAAAGTTTTATTTCACATTAAAATTGTTGTTGAAATTGTACAAATTGAGCTTTTGGTCTAGTTTTTTTTATTTTCTTTTCTTTGAGAAAAAGTAATAATACTGGCTAGGGTTCCTAGTTTTGTCTGTGGAAAGGTAAAGATTTGATTTTCTATTTTACATCTTGAAGACGACGCAAACAAAGTACTTAAGTGTATCTAAAAATTTATATACGAATTATTTCACTATGTCTGTTTGTCTTATACCTGATGATGTACACCAAATAACCTGTTATTTGCCTACTCCAAAATAGTCTGGTGCCCACTCCTAAAATTTTACTTCCAACAATACACGTATACACATCCTCTCTATTTTTAGTGAAAGTTCCATAAAAATCGGTCACTGTACAGACAGGAAGACAGGCGGATAGATAGACAAACCAACATTTTGAAATTGTTTGTAAGTGTATTGATATCGAATAAATAGCTATGATAAAGTAATAAAACTTAAAAAAATACGTGTATCTTCAAATCACAGACAAATTCTTACATTTTATATACATATGTAGGTATAGATTACATCGAGAGAACGAAACAGAAGATGATCTGATAATAAAAATAATATTCTTCACCATAAAAAATATTGAACATTTTCTTTTACATTTTTAACCTTAATTTTAAATCTACACTAGGAAAAAAACACTTTGAACGTAGCGGGATTTGAATCCGCGCCTCTATTACACTGCAAAGAACAGTGCAAAATTCTAGCTTTTATAATTTCAATTTGAAAACAATAATAAAACACGGCATTCTCATGTAAATATATTCTGAAGCTACCTTGTAAATTACGTGAAGCTATTAAGGAAACATAAAGGAGACCTAAATGTTCTTAGTGTTGCCAGCCCGCGGGCTCAACTTGGTTTTAACATACTAAATACTAGTTAGTAATGGTGGCTTTTCATTAATATTATAATAACAGTGTTTAGATAAGAAAAAACTATAAGAGTTAAGTAAAATATTATCTTTCGTTTATTAATTAATTAATGTACAATATATATATGTTTTGACTGAAACGGAGAGATAAATCACTTGTCACAATTTTTACCATCACGTATTTAAAAAATAGTTCACGTTATTAATGTAAAAAAATGATTTTACTTTTCAATCTTATTTTTGGCTTCACGCTGCATCTCACACATATGGTAGACAATAAAAACCTATTATTAAAATACTAAGTTCCCCACTTTCCGCTTAATTTTAAATTATAGAAATGGACAAAATGATTTCCCCTAATAGGAATCGTACCTACAACCGTTTCATTGAGAGACAGACAGTTTATAAATTTAGAACTTAAAATATAGAGAATATATAATTCAGCACCGTTATAGTATAACATAATATATGGATGTAATATCACCTTTGAATAGATATCTCCAACCACACCGCAGTTAGTACGTAAGACATAACCGCGTTAGTGTGGCTGTAATAAAATAACTGTTATAGCCATTACTGCAGTATGAGCTCTTTAATAATCTCTTTAATATTAAGTATGAGATCATCATAGTGAAATTAATTATCAATACTAGATGAACGTAGGTTTGATTTCCGCCTATGGAATCTTTAGGTGTATGACTGACTAGGGAACTTCATCTCCAGCTGGGTGTCGTGATAAAAATACTTGAAAGCCTTTGAAATACAACGATATATATTTTTTTGTATTATGGAACGTACTACAGCGCATACAGGATATTATTTATTAAATTTTTATAATCACGCTGTATCCCGCGCATAACACCGTAGGTAGAGGGAGCCGGAGAACCAAATATTACGATACTCTGTAGCTATTATAATGCATCCATTCCCCACTTTCCTCCAAATTCTGGAGGAATTGCGTGTTGAATGGTGGAAGCCTGAAGCCTAACAAAACTTCTATATCCACTTATATAAAACAGAACGTAGAAAAATAAAGTGATCTATTTTTTACCATTAAATCAAATATATCAACCTAATAGTATGAGATGCACATGCAAGGAGAATATAGAAAAAAATAAAAATTAGCTTCACGCTATATCCCGCACACAGCAGGGTAGGCAAATAATAGAAAATAGAAGAATATAGCTTCAAGGTAAAAAGAAATAGTGACTCTCCGAGTGAACACACAACTTGACACCCATGTAAATCTCCGATTCTTTTGTCTATAAAGTCAAGACCGACGCATTAATCAAAATTAAACTTGGCTTTCATTTCTCGTTTATATATTTTATAGAATATACATATACATGTAAATACAATATACATGTAAAAATAAGTAAATAAATCAGCTTCACGCTGTATCCCGCACACTGCAGGGTAGGCAGAGGGAACCGAGTGTTAAGACACTCCGTTCCTCACTTTCTGCATATGCATATATAAGCATATATAATATGAAAATACTTAAACACAGTTATAAGTACTTAGTTTGAGAATAAGATAATTGCATTGAAGCCCTCATTACGGCCGGTCCTGAGGCTTAAACAACACATAATGTAAAAGTCGACAAAAATTGGCTGAGTTAAAATATTAAAGCATTTAAAAAACAAATTGTAAGTATACAAGACATGATTATACATAATTATGTGTTTAGCAATAACACCTTTTCGTGTTTTTTTACAAATATCGTTTAGGCCATGCGGCGTTGAGTTCTGTCTCTCACGCACGTAACGGCTCGAACCCGCGTCTCTTGGGCCCCGTCAAATTTAAAACTAATATATATTTTTGATAGTTAAAAATTTAGCTTCACTCTGTGTCTCGCATATAGCAGGGTAAGCAGAAAGACTTTGAGAATCTAGTTTTAGGAAACTTGGCTTCCCATTAGGATACTGTAGTTTCTCACTTTCCACCGAACTCTTGAGGCAATTCGTGTTGAGTTGCGGAACTGAACGCCGTGCTCTACGTCGTTACCAAACCAAATTTAATATTTCATTTCAACGAGTATGAAAAGACTACAACCATCGCGTTTACTGTACCACTTCACCACGACAGACTTTCTGGAATTTCTTCTGTTGGATAGTTAGTTCTTTATTATCAGCTGATGTAACCAATATCATTATTATACAAGTAAATAAATTAGCTCCACGCTGTATCCCGCACACAGCAAGGTAGGCAGAGGAAACCTACTGTTAAGACACTCCGTTCCCCATTTTCTGCCGAATTCTGGGGGCTTTGCGTATTGAGTGGCAGAACTCAACGCCGCAATTTGCCTGGACACCAGAACGAAGAAATTAAAATATAAATATAAATAAATATGTCATCTCCTCGGGTATTGATACCCACAACCAGTCGGTTTTTCAGTCACACTCTGCGCCCCTGCTCCACGACTGGCCTCAGTCGTGTGTATACTAGAAAATGTAGAAATATAATGATTATTTCAATTATATATTTACTTCTAACACCTTTAACTTGTATACCTCCTTATCTCTGTGAAATTACTGACTGAAATTATTATACAAACTGCTATTTTTACGTCCAGTCGTAAAACAGCACCGTATCGAGTAATTACTCAAGCAACGAAATTAGTGTTTGGACATTATCTTTTTATTCGTGAGAGTAAAGAAAATGATGCGAGAAAAAAGATATTTTTTTTACTAGATTGTTTTAAGTTTCAAGCTGTATAAATACCTCATATTCAGAAAAGGGGAAATTAGAGTTAAAACAACTACCCTCAGAGGATCAAAATCGCTCTATGAATACGTTCTATATTTAGAAATATATAGAATATATTATTATACTAGATTTTTGTAGAGTTCACATTTTTTTACTTGTATATTTTTTATAGCATAGTATCTACTATAATTATAGATTATAACATTAAGCAAAGTTCTTATTAGAAAAATAGTAAGTTCGAGTAATACTATATTAGATAAATGGCAGAGTATAACGGAACGCCCTTTAATGCTAGTGTCGATGTTTTTATGGCAGTCGGCGGACCCCTCCTTTACTTAATTATTAAGTACCTTACAGTAAATTCTTTTAAATATTTTTTTCAGCTTTACATTCCCGTATCCCACATATCCTGGGTAGGCGGAGGAAACCTAGTTTTGACACACACCATTCCCAAATTTTCGTCGATTTTTTAAAGAGTTGGGGGAACTTACCGCCACGCTTTGCTTTTCTACCAGAGCGAACAAATGAGAATGAGCGAAGAAATTCGCCTGGAAATCAAAACTAAAACCTTCGCTTACAGTCACACGCTTGTGGCACTGCGCCACGACGGCCTTTACATATTTTTTCTATGCATATTTTTTTTTTCAAGATATTCTCATTTTAGTAGCTAAATATGTACCCAGTTAGAACATTCGGTACATTTCGGATACTTATAAGGTAAATTGTGAGGCCATCATGGCGCAGCAGCATAGTGCGATTGTAAACGCGAAGGCAGTGGATTAATACTCGAGAAATTTTCACGTTTTTTCGCTCTGATAACAGTACAAAGTGCGGCGTTGAGTTCTTCCACTCAACGTGCAATATATCGAAAATTCTGCGGTACATGAGAATTGAGAGTTTCTTAACCCTCAGTTACCTCTCCCTGCATATGCGGGAAAAGCGTGAAGATGGCGGCTACTGTGCTCAATTTTGTTTTTAACTAAGCAATCCTATTTCTGTTTCAACTCAACTTCAAACTGACCATGAAATAATTTTCTATATTTACCACATAGCGATGCGTCTCATAAACCACAAACCGCCGTATAAAAAGTTGTCCGTCCATCCGCTTTCGTAATATTTTCCTTTACTAGATACGTAGGTATATTAAACTTGAATAGTGATAGTGAATACGTTAGTTATTTTATATATTAAACTGAGAAAGGTCAGACAAAGAGGATGTAGTGTTAAGACACTCCGTGTTTCACAACATTCACAACACAATTTCACACAGCAGAGGCATAATGCATGACTGTAAGTACGATAAGTTGTGAGTTCGATTCTCACTCAAGAAAATTAAATATTTTTACTTTCTTCGTTTTGGTTTCGAGGAAAATCGCGACGATAAATACGGTCATTCAAAAGGCAATGCATAGGGAACGGAGTGTTTTAACACTAAGTTTTCTTTGCCTACGCTCTTGTGTGCTACGCTGTGAAAAAATAATTAGTTTTTCAGGCGACCTCGCCTTTTTGCCGCGCAAGAAGGAAACGAATGAAGGGATATAACTTATAGCCTTCCATGGTACATGGACTATACAATTCAAAAAGAATTCTTCCATTGGAATCCTTAGTTACTGAGGTTAGCGCGTTCAACAGTACAAACTTTAAAGCTTTACTACATTAATATAAATAGAAAAGAAAAAAAACGTTGTTGGATAAGTAGTCAATTATTTATTGAAATGTTATAGTATATTTTCATAAAGATGCTTGTATTTAGATGCCAAAATTCAAAATAAATAAAAAAAATATTATAATAATAAATCAATAAATTATTAATGAAACGATGTGGGTTGTGTGTTTAGAATATAGATATAATTAATGCCATTGACTGAGATTCGAACCCAAACACAAGCAGCAGTCTATTCAGAAAAAAATATATATTTGTCGACAAAATGGCAGTAATCGATCAATTTGTAGAGGGAAACAAAAAACTCTCACAAACTCGTTACTTAAGAATACGACGACGTTGGTAAAAAAAGTTTAATTTGCTATACTTATTCTTATTATCCATAGTAATGTCGCTCTGTTATTACAGGTACAGTTAAGATCAAGTTATTAGGATGTTTTTTCTCTATTATTGTTCGATAGAAATAATGCAGTTTAATGTACTAAATTAATGATAGATTCTTTTCTTTGATATGGCAGAGAGGCTTTTGGAACCTAATGTTAGAACACTTAGTATATATTAAGACATTTCCGTTCCCCACTTTCCGCCAAAGTAGGCGTAACTTAACACCGTACTTTGTCTAGTTACCAGGGTGGGGAAATAAAATTATTAAAGATTCATTCCTCCGAGTGTAATTTGTAAGTACTTTTATATATAATATATAAAATGGTTGAATCGATCGAATGCGCCATCGTGGCGCAGCAGGACAACGTCTGCAAACGCGATAAATGTGGTTTCGATTTTGAATTGGGGTAACGAGCTATTTTTATTTTTCTACATTGGTAAAAAAATTGCGGCATCAAAATCTGCCATTCAACACGCGATTATTCAAATCAGGCGATGAAAAATTCTTAAAAAGTAAACTTTAAAGTGAAGGATGGAGAGATTCAAGACTAGTATTATCCATAACTCATCTGTCCGTCAGCGTCATAGAGAGTGGAGCTGTAAAAAACCTAAAATATAAATATATACTATATTTTAGAATTACTAATACTTAATTTTTATCTATTTTGTTTCAAAAACATAGCATTTCCCATTGGGACTATCGACAATTACATTTAAAAAATATAAGTATAGGTTAGATTGAAATTGAATTGTAATACGTTATACTTACATTACCTACGTAATGTTTAGTTTCACGCTACTTATGGATTTTAGTATGGTAAGCTAAGAAGATAGAGAACTTAAGCACTATGCTCTCCTTGACAAGTGTCAATTTTTAGAGACTTTATTTTAATAGACATGGAAAATAATAGTAAATTATTAATTATAAAATATCTTTTCAAAAACAAGCTTCCTAAATGGTTTTTATTTTACAAATCTTTGTATTATATTTTACAAATCAATCCGCAAATTAATACCCATATAAGAGGGTTTGTGGAAAATATTGAAAACCGCCATTTTCTACAGTGACCGTTTTTTACAAATAGCTATATAGATGATATGTAATCAGGATTAGGTTTTATTATCACGTTTAATATGCTAGTGAGTAATTATATTAAGGCCAGTCGTGGCGCAATGTCACAAGCATGTGCTTGTAAACGCGACAGGTTGTAGGTTCGATTTCCACTCGAGGAAATGAAACATGTAATATTTTCATTTCTTCGCTCTGGTATCGAGGTGTGTCCAGAACACGGCGGAAAGTGGTGAACGGAGTGTCTTAGTACTAGGTTAGGCTAAAAATTTAATAGTATTTATTGTTAAATATTACTTCGTAAAATACACAGATATTTTTTATATTATTTTAACCAGAGACCTTTGCCCCTTACTCGCTTTGTTTCTAACTATTTAATTTTGCTTGCTGCAATTATAAAAGGAGGCCGTCTTGACGCATACAGTGTCTAACTGTAAACGCGACGGTTGTGGGTTCGATTGCATTTCGGGGGTTTTATTTTGATTTGTTGGCTCTAAAAACGAGGCAAAGCACGGCGTTATGTTCCGCCACTCAATACTCAAAAGTAGGGGAAGCAATAATCTTTCTTTTTATTTTCTTTTATTTTTGAAAAATTATCACTACATTCTCCAATTTGTAATACCTATTAGTATAAGTAAAAATAATATATAAATAACTATAAGCGGTACTACTAAAACAACGCTAAGTAGCTTCATTATTCATGGTAGCGTCCCTTCGTCCTTTACTATAAGGAAAGGGTCGTCTCATGACTTAATTATGAATAGAACTACCACTTGCTTTTATTATAACAGAGCGTTTTGTCTATATATTTATTATATACCTGATATCTATATTTCAAAAACTACTGAACCAATTTTGATGAAACTTATCATATTCTGTCAATATTACATAAATACGTAAGTGAAATCGATAATCTTCTTTCTTGAATGTCCGATAATGTCATTAATAATTATTTATTAATAGTAAGTTATTTTTTAAAACTTTATCATTACAATTATTAATTTCTCTAAAACTTAATAAAATGTTAAATTCGTTTAAAAAAAATATTAATTTAGAGGATTTGAAGTCACACCTATTTCATATAATATAAGATAAAAAAAAAAAGCTCACAATGAAAGTTCTTCAAAGGTTGTTCCATTGGGTGAATGAAAAATGATTTTATAGAGTTCAATGTGCTATGAACTTATCAAATACAGTAGACACGTTATATACGGTGTGTTATAAAAAATTAAGTGCGAACGCCAATGCGGCGTCGCGCGTGTGATTAATATGCATGTTTGGTGGTTGTGGATTCGATTCATATTTGGGGGAATGCTTAAATGTAATATATGTTTCTCAGTTCTGTTTAAATAATGTACTGCTTAATATTCCATTGGAGTCGGTTAAAAATAAAAATATGTCACACCGAACTGTCTGAATGTCATTGACAAATATTAAAAGTTACTAACTTTTTATAAGTTTAGCTCATATAATATATTAGTCTTCACTATATTTTATTAGTCTACTACTCGGTGCGTTATTGTAATTATTATAAAATTGATCAAAATAAATGACGTACCTAAATATTTTATAACAAAAAATATTAATTAATACACTTACATTAACATTCAAAATCAAAATCAAAGTTCGAAAAATATTATCTTGTTCTAAAAATAAACAAATCAATTCCTTATTTAATTATATTTGAGGAAGATATATACATAATTGATACATACCGGCAATTATGCTGAATATATTCTCACTACGCTATTCGGCGCGGTTAAATTTAATTCCAACTATAAATAGTTTTAAGCTACATAATTCAACGTAACATCGATAGCAAATCTCAACGAAGCGATCCTTAATCGATAGTCTATTTGTGAACATCCTGTATCTGTATAGTGGCTTAGCGGTCCACATCCGTTACATATACACCTGCTGTGGAACTTTTGAGTTTAAATATTAACTAACATAAAACTATATAACTAGACTTTAGTTTAATATTTAACTATGTTAGCCGATAAAGGTTTATATAATGTGGGATTATTTTGTTTATCGGTTATTAGAAAAGATTTACGTTTACTTTGTGATACATAGCTGTTTTTTAGGTTTTCGTTATTTGCAGAGAGAGCTAGTGGTATGACACTCCGTTGCTTACTTTCTTCCCAGTTTTAAGACAATGCATGTTGAGCAGCAGAATTCAACAGGCTTTAATCAGAAGGAACTTGTCACTCTCTAATACAGATCCGCACCGCTGTCGTAGAGCAGAGGGTAAGAGAAAGTGGTAGGCGCATTTTCAACTCTCTCTACCCTAGAGAGACTATCATAGTAATTCTCTTACAACTTAGTAATTCTCCACTTATTGAGCCACGGCCGCGGGTACCCCAGGATAGGCCCCGGGAAATTCTGTAAAATAAACATAAACATTAATAAATAAATCAGCTTTACATAGTCCGCACACAGCAGAGTATGTATATGGAGGGAACCTAATGTTAAGAGACTTTGCCGAATTGTAGAAGTTTTGCGTGTTTAGGCGCGGAATTCAACACTGCGCTTTGTCTCAACACTACAGTGATGAAATAAAAATAATAATTAATATTTCATTTCCTCGAGTGGCGATCGAACCCACAATCAGATGTGTTTACATACTTGTTTTCCTGCGCTACAACTGACTTCAATAAAGTATTTAACATTTCATATATAAACAATTACTGAGCTATAATTCAATATACATACACACGAGTCTCGTGAGTGCGTCTCAAGTATTTTATGCACGGGGATAAATCTGTGACTCGCCACCTGGCTATTCGGAATGCGACCCTATGTGTAAGTAAGTGATAAGCTTAAGGAATATTTTTAAGATTATTTAAATTAAAATATTATTTCATTTAAAAAAGTATTAAACTTAGGTTATGGCGCTTAATAGAATCATATTGCATTTTTATTAAATATATGTATATAAAGTACCGTTGATGCCGTCGTGGCGAGGAGTTTGGAAGTTCCCCGGAAGTGCCTTAATGTGACCAGAGTGTTAACACTGCGTTCCCAGGTGATCTCTGTATAAAATAGACGGTGCTTAGGGAATGGAGCGTCCTAATAATAGACTCCCTCTGCCCACCGCGCTACGAGTATATGTAGAAAGCAACATTATTAAGTAATAAATAGTCTCGGCTGAATTAATAATATATTATTGTATATTAAGACACTTAAGCTGTTGTAAATTTGGCTTAATAATGCTTTTATATAAATCAATTACATTTAAAAATTCTTTTATGTATTTTGTATTTATAAAAAAATAAAAAATAAATCAGCTTCACGCTGTATCTCATACACAGCAAGATAGGCAGAGGGAGCTTAGTGTTAAAACACTCCGTTCCTTAGTTTCCGCCGAGTTCTGAAGGCATTGCGTGTTGAGTGGCTGTACTCAACGTCGCGATTTCCTCGACACTAGAGCGAAGAAATAAAAATATAAAACTAAATAAATATTTGACTTCCTTGATTGGAAATCGAACACACAACCAGTCGATTTTACAGTCACACTTTGTGCCCCTGCGCCACGACTGGCCTCAATTTTGTAAATATATAATTATTATAAATATGCTTATTAGGAATTCAATTCTTCACTCGAAAAGAAACAGGTTATCTTTGAAAAAAAAGAACGAATTTCTTTCTCCTTACGACATTAGAAATCACATCATTTTATGACCCTATAGTTAGCGCAGAAATCGCTTTCGCTTACCCTTTGTATCCATGTCGTTCGTACGAAGCAGGTGTTACTCTATCGAAAGTTTGATTAAAACAAGGCTACAGTCGCAATATTACCACCTTTTTTTTCATAGAAGCACTCTAATAAATTAAATTGGCCTTTGAGCGTCAACTATTATGAAGAAATTGAGATTTTTTAATTAAAGCACAAAACGTGTATGAAGCAATTTTTTATGCAAAATAACTTTATCATTTAATTAAATTTTAACAAATAGTCTTTTTTGATTAATTACTTGGAAAATATAATATACTTGAGTTGTTCCTGTATTTTTTAGTGCATCATTTTTTATACATATAATAGGTTTATGCATTTAGTGGTTTAAGAGTATTTAGTATTATTGAGGCCAGTCGTGGTGCAGGAGCGCAAATGTGTGACTAAGTAAGTGCGATTGGTTGTGAGTTCGATTCCCAATCGAGGAAATGATATATATTTTTAAATTTATCTTTTTATTTCTCTGGTGTAGAGGCAAAGCGCGGTGTTGAGTTCCACCACTCAACACGCAATGCCTCCAGAATTCGGCGGTAAATTTGGATGGGAGTGTCTTTTCACGAGATTCCCTCTGTCTACCCTGCTGTATGCAAGATACAGCGTGAAGCTGATTTATTTTATTTAGAGTTATACTTGTATATGCTACCGTTTTATCTTATTTATATCAATTTTACAAGTTTTTACAAGTATTAAAGTATTAAACTTATCGTGTTAGTTAGTGTGTATGAAATCTTGCAAGCTCAATTTGACTCACTTTACAGTGTTCGATTAAGCTGAAATTTGTATTACGACTTTAGTTCTAGGGACAATAAAGTTATATATGATCAATCTTGTTAATCCAAAATGGCCGCTGTAACAAAATGGTGGATTAAATGATATCCATATTAAGTGGATTTTTTGTGAAATCCACTTAATATGGATATCAAATGAAAAGACTTACTTGATTAAAACACATCTAGAGACTACATAGTTCAACTGTTTTGTGATATTTTGAATAAAAGCTTGTTTTTAAAAAGACTTTTTTTAATTTACATTTTTTTTATGTGTGACAATTTTTGTCCATATATATTAATTGAAGATTTTATTCTTTTCATTATTTTTATAAACACACGATATTCGAAGGTTCGAATTCATATTCAAAATAATATTTTGCGTTATTTCTTTAGTGGTTTTTTTTCGAAATGTCAATGTTTTTCAACACATGGTCCAAAATTTACAAACTTTACATTTATACTTTGTATTATTTATACATTTTATTTACAGGTAGATAGTATTTCAATGTACCTAAATCTTAATCGTTGAACCAAGATTCATGAGTCGGGATTTATTTTGCTCTAAAGGAATTGCACGTACGAATGGCGCAGAGCAATAACTTGTATAAAATCTTATAACTTTCTACAGTTACAATTATATTTATCTCCTTGTATTTTAAAATTGTAGACAAAGCAGACGGGACTTAGTGTTCAGACACTCCAATTTCCTTTTTTGGCTCATTTTAGTGTCTTAAAAGTTCTAATGTTACAAATGAAAAGTTTTGAAGTTTTGCTTTGTTGAATCAGATCGGAGATAAGAAAATATTTTCTATTATAAATCTAATTTCGACGGAGAATACTATTAGACGGTCCATCCTGGCACAGTTGGTCAGGGTCTTAGATTCAATTTCCACTCATCCCGTGATCAATTTATTTTCCACGCTCTGGATAGATATCAAGAATTCAGTAGAAAGAAAAGTAGAACACGTAGTGTCTTAACACAACATTATTTTTACCCTATGGTTAGGTAATTATCTGTACATCGTGAGATGATGAAAGAGATTGTTTTAGCTATCCTGCACACAACAAGTTATTCAGATGGAACGTAGTGTTCAGACACTCCGCTCCCCACTCTCCGTCTAATGTTCAAAGTACTGCGTTTAATTCCGCAACTTATTGCGGAATTAAACGCAGTGCTAATTAATGTAATATGTTAAACATTTAACGAGTTGCTATTGCCTTACTAAGTACTTAAATAAGTTAATCTCACGATAAATAAACCATAAATCTCTTGACAACAGCTTCCTAATTAATTGAAAACAAGATAAGAATTTTTATCTTAAGTCAATCTTATCTTAATAGATCCAATGTAATTTAATATAAATATTGTAATTATTTAATTATATGTAGAATGTTGAGTGTATTTTTATTATTTTATAACTTTTTTATTTATTATATGTATACTTACCAAGCTTATTGAGACAGTCGTGGCGCAGTGCAACATAAATTAAATGTAAGCGTGACGGTCGTGGCTTCGATGCCCACTTGATGAAATCAATTATTTTAATATCTTCGTTCTAGTGCGGAAAAAAAACACAACGCAACGTACGTTCCGCAATTCAACACGAAAGCTTTCGAAAATGAGGAGAAATATATGCAACGTAGTGTCTTAGCACAAGATCTCTCCGTCTACCCTACTATGTGGAAAAAAGTATGCTGAGCTATAAGAGTGAAGAAATAAAAACAATACATTTCCCTGATTGGAACCCACAATCATCAATCACGTGGACAATCAGATGTTATACTTAACGTTGCGCGACAACGGCCTAATTATCAAAACATTTTTATTTTTTTCCAAGCGCCGAGCGTCTCCTGAAGCTCCCATATTAACTTAAGCCACCGCCTTTATCATTCCCATCAAAATCTCATACTTATTTTTAAATACAAGAGCCAGCGATCACCGAACCTTCGTTATATTATAAAAGCCAAAGTCACCATTTTAATTTGATAGCGCCTGAACGTATTTGTCTGTGTTGGTTACATGCTCAAAGAACTTTTCAGAATTTATAAAAACGAAATATCTGATGGTAGCGGGTTCTTCGACTGTAATATATTACTATAAATGTCACATTAAATCCAATCAAAATCGACAACACAGTAGTTTTATGAGCGTTTTTATTGGTACACCTATAATTTGGGTGGAAATCAATAAAATTGTAAACACCAATGAGTTAATGGCTACCCGTTTTGATGTAACTTTTATCGTTTTAATCTTAAATTTAATAATGTTAAAGCTGTGAGAATATTGATTTTCTTTAAAGTAAAAAACAAAAAAAAATTCTAAAACAAGAACCCCGACTGCAGAAAACTAAAAAGAAAATAAGCCAAGCCTAATAGTTAGGATTAACAGTCGGGACCTCTTTAAATTATGCGGGGTTCATGGTAAAGATTATTATTATTATTATATATTATTATTTATTGATTGAAGAATTACTACCCGACTATTAAATCCTAATAAACTATTAGGCTTGTTTATTTTTTTAAAATTTTCTGCAGTCAGTGTTTTTGTTTTTAAAAATATTTTTTTTTAATTTTCACTTTTTTCTTAGGATTTATTATGGTAATGATTATCATGATATACTTTTTTGAAATCCTCGCACTGAGCTCTTGAATTTGATACCCATATTGTGGTATTCGAAACGATTTTTTTTTTCATTAATTCCTTGTGTTTTCTGTTTTTTAACGTCACCTATCTAAGAACACTTAGGCTACTAATGCAAATCTAACGATACCTCAAATATGCCAATCCATTCAGCGATTCTGAAGATATGAGTTAATAAAGAATATCTAACGTCTCTTTGTTGGTACTTAATTCGATTTCTGCGTATTAAAATTTATTCAAAATAATAATAATAATACTATTCCAATTGTCAAAGTGGCGCTAGGGTACGTGTGACTGTAAAATCGACTAGTTGTGTGTTCGATCCCCATTCGAGGAACTGATATACTTATTTACATTTAAGAAAGTGGGAAATGGAGTTTCTTAACACTAAGTTCTCTCTGCCTATCAGGCTCTGTGCGGTACACGGCGTGAAGCTGATTGCCATTCTAAAATATATAATACAAATAAATATAGTAAATTATTTTAGGTTATTTTCAATTATTAAGCTTAAGCTTCAAGTATAAATATTATTTATACTCCGTTTCCACTATCAGTCCGAATTTCAAACATTGCGTGTCCGGATCTTAGCACCGTGTTAATTAATAAAAAAAAAATAAGAAAAGAAAACCTTTCTATTTAGTCTATATAAGCTTAGTACAATATCAAAAACAGCCAGTTATCTCATTGCTAGTCATATCCCCTTTTGGAAGATATAAACAATTCATCACTACCATATTTATTGTATAAATAGACCAAAATTCGAATAGATATTGTTGACAAATGAAATGCTGCTTAAGTTTAAAATAACTGACAGCTGCAGTCTGTTTATATTTAGTGGAGGTAACTTAACGCTAGGCTATTGTAATAATAAATATCTAATTAAAGTTTCTGCTTCTGTTATTATATTTCCTTTTGAAGATGTCGTCGCGCAGTCGGAAAGAGTGTATGTGATGGTAGCGAGTTCCATCCCTATTAGGAGGATGCGTCCATATTAAGAAAACGTTTTGGTTAGACAAAGCGCGGCGCTATTCGGCGTATTTCAGTTACACTAGTTATCTAAAATCGCCAAAAAGCGTTGTATTATTTTAAAATTATATTTACTTTTAACATTTTTAAAGTTAATCCACACTTAGGATGATCTATTAGGATAGGAGGATCCAGTTCAATTTTTTATACGTTTTCTAAATAAATATAATGTGTTAATACAACCCCACACCTCACAGGCAGTAGAGAAAACTAGTGCTACCCCCCGTTCTCCAATCCCGAACAGAAATACACAGACGTTGCATATTGCATGGACAAACTTAACGTCGCGCCATGATTTGTTACCAGAGCAAGAAAATTAACATAATTCATTCTCACTACTAGCATTCAAATCCACAACACTCCTGCACACACTAATCTCTACACAGAAAAACAAAACTAAAATATAAAAATATAATTTAATAAAAACTTAAAAATTATTTAAAAAGATCAAAAATAATATGAAGACATTTGAGACGTCGTGCCTTAATTTGCACGTAACTTGAGACTTCCTAATTTTCGTTCTAAAAGGATTCTTATTGGAACCAATTAGGTACCAGTTTATTTTACATCTATACAATTTTGGAACGTTTCCAAGGCGTGCTTGTAGAATAACTCGGCTCGAATACGATATTATCATTTAAAATTATTTTGTTCGTTCAATTAAGTTTGGATCTTCTGTGTAGATTTTCTGTAATAATACGTTTCTTTTTTTTTCGTTTATAATAAATAATAACGATATTTAATTGGGGCCGTCGTGGCGTAGTGTTACAGTGTTTGTAACCTTAAAGGTTGTGGGTTCGGTTACCATTCGAAGAATATATTAATAATGTTTTAGTATTCAATTTCCTTGTTCTGGTAACATAATGAAGCGTGGACAAGAGTTCTGCTGCTCAATATGTCATGCTTCGAACTATGATAAGGAGCGGAGGACCGAGGGATGATAGTTTGTACTAGGTTCTGTCTGCCTCCTCTCAGGTAGGTTAAATTTTTATACAAATTCAGATAATTATTGCGCGTTAATATTACGCCATCGATATGTAATATCTCGGAAATCCAGTGAATACTCACATATAACAAAAATTAGGAAAACGACGATGTCGTATTAATGCGGTGGTTGTGGGTTCGATTCCCACTCCCCTCGTGTGGGAATCAAACTTTTTCTTTTCTTCGTTCGGGAACTAAGCCAAAGCGCGGCGTAAGATTTTCCTCTCAATACGCAATGCCTCGAAAATTACTCTAAATGTGGGGAACGGAGTTTCTTAATGTTTGGTTCCCAATGCACTGCTATGTGCGGGACACAGTGTGAATCTGAAAAAAAATATATAGACTTAGACGTATTTATACTCTCCTATAGCGCCACGACTGGCCTAAAACTATATAAATATTTTACTTTAGAAGTAAATATAAAACACTTTATTTACATATAATCGAAAACAAAGGATATCTTATTATTATACAATACAATTATTGGAAGTCGTCTTGGCGTAGAGAGACGACAGTGTGACTGTGATGTGGTGTTGTGAATTCAATACCCATTCGCAAATGAGTTAATAAGTATTAATATTTACATTTTTGTGTTTTGGCACCAAGGTAAAAAAGCCCGGCGTTGAATTCCGCCACTCGACACGTAATGTCTTAAAAAATTCAACGGAAAGTGAACGGAGAACGGAGAAGAAAGGGAACGGAGTGTCTTAACACTAGCTGCTGCTATGTGCGAGATACAACACAAAACTATAAAAGAATAATACTTACATACAAATAAACAAAACAAGAGCTTTCACATCTTTTCACTTAAAACGTGTAAAGGATTTTTACTCAGTATCGTTTGAACATAAATCGAAACGTATTAAATAATGTATGACATTCTCAAGGGAAAAGCTCACGTTACTTTTATACGTGCATAAATGGGATGGATTCGCACAGTGGAGTAATTCTTTTGTTAACAATACAATATAGAAGCCGTTGTGGCGCAGTGGTCGAGTGGCTCGAGGAGATGAAATATTTACATAAATTTATATTTCCATTTCTTCGCTCTGGTG
>DWAN01000709.1:0-21580 GCA_018230445.1 Heliconius hewitsoni | reverse complement strand
GTAAATTATAATTTGACATGGCTTAGCGGAATTTAATAGTAAGCGCGACGGTTGTAGGTTCGCTTTCCACTTATCGGCTAACTTATCGGCCAATCCATCAGTATTTAGTAACAAACGTACCTATTCAAGTTCTTCAACATTTGCGTCTTACTCTTCTCTAATGCCAGTCGTTTGGACATATCCGACGCGGACACGCATACTGCCGCCTTTGTACCCGCTACTATCACTGATAAAACACAAAATAAATATTTTCAAGGTTTCAAATATCTATATGTTTTCTAAATAAGACACTGTATGAGCATAGAAATAATGTAATTCATTATATTACATATGATTTTTTAATATTTGTAAGAGAGTTTTACTAAAGATAGATATGGAAATGTAATGATTGTTAAAAAAAAGGGAAAAAAAATCCACAAAAAAACATTAAAATATATCCAACCTCCTTCTTTCACCAAATATAAGTTTCTATTGTCCTTTGGTTGCTTTTTACTCCCCGTTTGCAAGTTTTCTCTCTTTAATGCAGGCCTCACTTGCATTACTTGACCTTCTAAGCGCAGTGACTCAGCTGTTAAAGCCAGGAATTTGTCTGCATCTTCTTTATTCTATAAAAAATGAATAAAAATAGCTTCACTCTAATGATCTTATTCGTGTTCAGAGCTAAGAAATGATATTATTGAATAATTCATTTCCCCGAGTGGAAGTGGCGTGCCTCTGCGTCTCATACAAATTATTATATCAAAATATTTTTTTTTCTTTTATTTTCTCACTTTCTTTTCCTTACTCCGGTAATAAGACAAGCGTGGCGTTGAGTTACGCCACTTAGCACGCGATATGTTTAAAATTGAGTGGAAAGTGGAGAACAGAGTGGACACTTTAGAACTAAAAATCTTTTAGAAATAAAACTAGATTGAGGGACCCGTGGGGAGGCAGAGAGATGCTCTACCACGTTATATGCATGATACATTATATAAAGAAAGATATAAAATATTAAAAGGATATTTACCACAAACTTAATGAACCCAGATCCCTTCGAATGCTCTGTAAGTTTATCGACACAAACTAGGGCGTATTTCACGGGGCCCGTGTTTTCGGCGAACGCTTTCAATTGTTCATTGTCTATACTGAATGGTATATTAGTTAAAAACACTGTGCATCCGTCTTCTGCATCATTTAGTTTTTTACTGGAAGAAAAAAGTTTTTATTAATTAACATTTATATTACTACTAAGACTTGTATACGACACATTGTAACATGATATATACTGGCATGACACATTCTAAGCGAACCGAAGCTCAGATGTAAGCGATTAACAGGCATGGAATCTTGAATTGTATCTTTTATTTTTCTAAAAATATGTATATATATAAAAATACTTTAAAACGAAATTTTTTTAGAAATCTAATTATTTTGGATCGTCTATTTATCCTACGTTGCGTCCACTACGTTTCCACTCAGACGGAGGAGCGGAACAAAAGAGGAGACAAACATAAAATTAGCCAATTTTCACAATATAACATTTACCGTTGAAAATCAGTTTGTGTACTCGTAACACTTTTATCATCTTCTTCTTCGTCTTCTTCATCTTCATCATCATCATCTTCATTTTCCTCGTCATCATCATCATCAGATTCCATATCACTATCCTCATCATCTACTTTTGACTTGTCATCCTTGTCATCATCACTTTCATCGTCAGAATCATCATCGGATTCACCTAAAACAAAACAAAATATTTTTTTGTAAATAAATCACTTTTAAGATTCATTTATATTATTTAAACTTTTAGTGTGATTTAACTAAATAGATTGTTCCAATAAAATTATTTTCGATGAACATTTTTTCTTACTTTTTATCTCCTTCTTCAATTCATCATTAGATATATTGATGGGTGTGTCATTTTCATCGTCACTAGAATCTTCTTTCTTAACAGCATCTTCCATTTCAATTTGTTTATTCACCACATGCCTCATATATTGATCTTTAGCTACTGCCCAATCTACAGATATTGGCCGTCCTGGGAAAAAGCAATTGTCCAAGGATATAATAATAAAATTTATATATTCTTTGCATAGTACAAAATAAAAGACGCTTCAAAGTGTTGTTCGCGTGTAGCTTTTAAGCTACGCAACAAATTATAACGCATGTTTCTCTCATGGACTTAGTGATTATCATAATCACTAAGTAATATTTACTTTTGCCACAAATATTGTTATCAAGATTTGTTTTCATTGTATATAAGATTTAAAATTATTATTAGCGTGTTAGTTCAATACATTAAGCTGTACTCTTCAAAATTGACCATAAGTCGACGGCAAAAAAGAACAAGACGTTTTTTTACACAATTCTACTCAAAACTTCATAAAAAATCATATTAATATACTTTATAATATTTTTTCTTCATGAAATTTTTCTTTTCTACCAAATTTTCTCACGTACATAAAGACATTGACACGTTTTTTTTTTTAAAATGCCTAAGTCACTATTCCAACAAGTGCTACGACCTCAGCTGCCGAAGCATCTAGTGAATATTCTACTCCATCAACAACTAGAAGTAGAAAACGTCGTAAGTTTGACATACAACTAAAAACAGAGAAAGTTGTAAGAAAGATAACTGGCTAGATACGAAAACTAAGTTATTGATCAATCATGGTAAAGCATCTATCTAGAGGAGGTAAAAACCAACGAGGTAAATTACTAAAATCGGCTTGCGAAGACTGTAAGTTCAAGTGTTGCACTAAAATCACTCCAGAAACCCGAAAGCGATAATTTGACTTACTTTTAACATTTTTGAGAAAACGCATAAAAAGGAGGAGTTTCCAGGAGGCGCGAGTTCGATTCCCGCTACGTTAAAATTTTTATACGTTTTCTAAATAAGTATGATTATTTGACTTGTTTTGGAAACTAAGCGATCATACAAAACAAAGGCAATTTATACAAAGACTTACTAAACACTTACACTGACTTACACTTTAAATCATTCAAATTCCAATATTGATTATATAAATCATATGTATACAAAATAGAAACATGCTAGATCTCTAAGATCACACTAAAAGCTGGCACAGTCTGAGCCAACAAAAGTTTTAATTTAATAAATTTATCGACAGTTACTGTTTAGTAACAGTCGATAAAAAAATCTCTCAACCAAACTTGTGAAACAAGTTGTTTTTACTACAAACGTAAATTATAGGTTTTTAATTGCACAATTTTTAATACAGGAAACAAAAGAGGATTATGTTATATGTGGGACAAGACGATTGCTACATGAAGATCTAACAAAGTAGCTAGTTTGTATAGATATATAAAAAAAGTTGCAGCAATGGGAATTAAAGATATACGATTATGGTCTGATAAATGTGGCGGCCAGAATCATAAACACTCAGTTTTTTAATGTACTTGTTTGATGCTTAAGAGTTTCAAATACATGTATGTCATAGATTACTATAAAAAGGGCAAGGTGGAAAAAAAATAGTTTATGCACTCCTATATTCGTACCTGTATAAGATAGTGCAAAATTAACAGGGAATCTTATGATATAACTGAAGTCTCTTTAAACTATATTTTAGACTTTAAATCTTACAGTAGCCAATATACATTAATGATAAAAATTTTAATGACGAAAAGATCAAATGTACTCAGATTAGAGATAAAAGTGGATCCAAATGATCCATATGTTTTATTACAAATAAGATTTAAATTAGGCTCAGTCAATGCCAGTTGATTGTCAGCGATATGCAAATACCAGAAATAAAAAAATAATGTGAACACTAAAATGTGTTTACACTAATACCTCGCCAATTACGACAGCAAAATATAAAGATTAGATTTCTCTCTTTGAACAGAATTTAATTCAAGATATCACAATTTTTATATCTATTTTAAAGTCTAAAACTACTAATTCCTTTTTGTGTCATTATGTAGTTGTACATTTATACCATTTGAAAGTGTAAAAACAAATACAAAGTTGACCTTTATTTTATTTCAATATAGCATGAAGGTGACAAATAAATTAAAAACACTACTAGTTAAAGAGACACAAGAAGTAGTAAAAAAAATGTTGTAAGTAGTAAGCAACAATAAGATTAATATACATATGTACATATATATAATGCTATCATACATACCAAGGAAAGGTTTTAAATTTGTATTTAAAATAGCTTTATTGGCCATTGGTACATTTTTGTAATGCACAAAGGCACAACCAACTAATTTTCCATCAGGTTTTTTTAACAATTTCACTTCTTGTATATCACCATATGGTTCAAAATGTTCTTTGAGAGATTCCTCTGTTGCTTTAAAGGATATGTTACGTACAATTAGACGAGCTTTCCTGTTTATTCTAGTTTTGTCTTTATCCTCTTTAGTTGGCTTTTGATCTTCTGTGTCTTCATCTATAAAAAGAAAAAACATTCCCTAAATAATTATAGCGTAATTATGTCTTTTAGAGAGTACAATGTGTGACTACAAATGCAAAGGTATAGGTTCAATGCACATATATTGAGGAATGATTTTTGATTTCCCTCTCTGATTGATAGTGTGGTACCGTTTACTCCCACTTAATATGCAATATCTTAAATTCAGGCTGAAAACAGATAATAAGGTTTCGTAACACTACATTATTTTTACTGACCTTACTATAAGCAAAGTAAAGTATAATGGTGAAAAAATATTTAAATTTAGTAAGCTAAGCTACTTCACATATAATAAATTCTAATCAAGAAGACAGAGTAAAATGAACTATATTTTATCATAGTACCTTTAATTTCCATTTTTGTATCTCCATTAGGACTATCAAATTTCTTCTTGGGTCTGTTGTTTTGTGCATTTTCATTGTATTTATTTTGTGGAACTGCCCAAGCTACATATACAGGTCGACCTAGTAATATGAAAAAGATATTAATAAATTATTAAATATATATCAATTATATAAAATATATAAAATATCAATTTGTCTTGTATGTTGTATTACCTAAAAAAGGTTTCTTATTCGTCGCAGCCAAAGCTTTATTAGCCATTGGAACTTGTGTGTAATGAATAAATGCGCATCCAACGAGCCTTCCATCGGGTTTCTTTAGTAGATTAACCTCTTCTACATTGCCGTATTCAGAAAAATGTTCTTTAAGATTATCTTCTGTAGCTTTAAATGATACGTTGCGAACAATCAATCTGGCATTACGATTAACACCGTCTTTGTATTTCGTATTACTGTCTGATTCAACATTATTGCTATCTTCCTCAGTCATTTTTTGTAATTTATGATATTTTTAATAATTAGTAACACACTTTTACAATTTCAGAAGATCAAATATCTCAAAAGAAATTTAAAATAGAAATATTTGACATATTATTTAACTCTTTGTTATTATTTTATAATTTTAATTTCGAAAACACGCTGGTGGCACATTGTTTTTATAATTTGACAGCTGACATTAATATTTGACAAGTACTCGTACAGATTTAATAGCTAAACGTGTTGTAAATTGCAAAGTGAAGTATTTCAGGGTACAGTCTTGTATACATGATAAATAAAATAATGAGTATTTATATACGTTTTCTCGATACTAGTAATAATAATACTCTTAGTTCATGAATTCTCAATAAAACAGCTATTAATTTTGTGGGTCATTTTAATATAACAGCGTACGAGATTATGCAACAGACAACACTACAATAAACTAATCATCTCTAGTATATGTGTATTATCTGTGCCACAGATAATACACATATACTAGAATTCTGTGGTCTTAACTCCTAATCACAGAGTATAATCACAGAGAATATACATTCTATATTCTCCTAATGTTTTCAGCTGATTGTCAAATTAAATATATCTATACTTATTTGTGTTTTTTAAATAAAATAAAATTATTTTAAAATGAATTCTCGGAATGTATTTCGATTTAGCAAACCTCTGTTAATAAATAACATATATAGGAGACATAAAGGATACAAAGTCGTAAAACGACCCGATCCAAAATTATTAAAGATGCCTAACCTAGCTGATGCACCGAGTATAATGGATATAATTAAAGAAAAAATACGATTGAATGGTCCTCTCACTGTGGCTGAATACATGAATATAGTAATAACGAATCCTACCGAAGGATATTATATGAAAAAAGATGTTATAGGTGAGACTGGAGATTTTATAACGTCACCTGAAATAAGTCAACTATTTGGGGAAATTTTGGCTATTTGGTTCTATGCTGAGACACAGAAGATGGGTCCTGGAAAACCTTTACAAATTGTTGAATTAGGACCAGGAAAAGCCACACTTTTGATAGATATTCTTAGAGTATGACATGCTTATAGATTACTTATATAATTAATTTATATTATAATTACAAAGGTTTCTTTTAAATAATAAATATACATTATTCATTAGTTGTTATTTTAGGTATTAAATAAATATGCCTATAGAGCTGATGATCTCAGCCTTCATCTTGTAGAAGTTTCAACAACTATGCAGCTAGTACAGGCAAATAGATTATGTGTTTCTCACCGGGCTACTGATATAGATCTACCATATAATTATGAGGTTAGTTTAATTTTCATTTATTAAAACTTTTACATGTTATTCCATATAAAGAAGAATAAGCAGTACTTAATATATATTGAATTTACAATTTCAGGGTGAAACAGTGAGTGGCATAAAAGTATACTGGTACAATGATCTAAAGAAAGTGCCAAGAAACTTTTCATGGTACATAGCCCATGAATTTTTTGATGTATTACCTGTACATAAATTTCAAGTAAGTAGTATTATTTTTTAACATTTTTAAAGTGTTATTCCAGACTCAGGAAAGGAAAATACTTATTTAGAAAACATTTAAAAATTTGAACTTAGTGGGACTCAAATCCGCGCCTACTGGAAACCAACCAGGCGCTCTGACCCCTAAGAGCCATATGTTGTCATCAAGCTACGAATTTTTATACACATTACAACTTACTTATGTTATTAACATCTCTGTAGGGAGTTTTTTTTGATGAGATCAGATTCGAGTCCCGCTACATTCAAAGTTTTTATTCGTTTGCTAAATAAGTAAGTAGTATTAGTTCAAAATAATGTAAAAATTAAATTAAATTTAAATTTTATATTATTTTTTGCACTGTATTTCATACTAAATGAATATTGTGTAAGTTTCTTTTTACCTTTCTGTCTGCCCATGTGGCAATAAGTGTTTATAGGTGGAATTTAATCCTGAGCATTGTACAGCTAGAAAATAACAGTAATTCATTGCTTTGCATGGAAATCAAACGCACAACCATACTGCTTACAGTGACTTACTGTCCCACTGCACCACAATAGACTCCTTATAATCCTGTGTTATTAAGCATATTTGTATTTAATTTAATCTTTATCCTATACTTAATAGAAAACAGAAGATGGCTGGCGAGAAATCTTAATAGACATCAATGAAAATAGTAAATTACAATACAGAATGGCGGCTAATGAAACTCAAACAGTAAAAGTTTTGGTTAGGCCTCCTTTAGATGCTGGTGACAGAATGGATCTAGAAATAAGTCCAAGGGCTCTTGGAATAGCTAAACAACTTGCTAATAGAGTTGATCAATATGGAGGTTTAGCATTAATAGCTGATTATGGACATAATGGCGAGAAGGGTGATACTTTTAGGGTGACTAATATTATGTAATATATATTTACATATAATAATTAGCATAATTACTACTAAACTAAAACATTTCCATAAGAGTTATGAAAAAACCTTTTTTTACTTCTAGTGCAAGACTAAGAATTGATTGAATTATGGGTAAATATAAATATAATGGCAATCTTACATATAACAAGGCCTAGAACCTAGTGCTAAGATACTCTATTCCATTCCCCACACATAACATTTTCTACACATTTCATGTTATAGTCAAATGCTTCACTTAAGTTTTATTATTTTACAGGCTTTTCATAAACATAAATTAGTGGATCCATTAGAGAACCCAGGACTATCAGACTTGACAGCTGATGTAGATTTCAGCCAACTCAGGATAGCAGCATCAATTACTCCCGGTGAAGAAAATTATGCAATAGTTCTAGGGCCAGTAAAACAAATGGAGTTTTTGGAAAGATTACAAGCTAATATTCGCATTCAAGTAAGCATTTTATATATATGTATATGTGCATATATTAAAGTTTATTTTAATTCTTTTAATTACATATTAATTTGTGTCTGCCTGTTGAACATTTTTTTTTGTAGTATGTATTTATTATTACTAATAGTACTATAAAGTATACTATTAATAAATAATAAGTTTCATACAATTGTTTCATGTACTTATATTGGTCTAAACTAAAATATTAAAATTTATAATATTTTTAGGTGTTAATCAATAATGCAAAAACTGATGAAGAAAAAGAAAAAATTAAAGCAGCCTATGAAATGCTAGTCGACCCCAAGAAAATGGGTGATCGCTTTAAGTTCATGGCATTTTATCCATCTGCAATGGTTAAGATATTAGAAAAATATCCACCTTTAGGTTTTTCGAACCTAAATTAGTTTTTTTAGACGCAAGTTTAATTAAGAATATCATAATATTTATATAGAAAAACACTTTATTAATAAATATATGTTAATATTTATATTTGTTTTTACTTTTATCTATATATCCTGAATACGAATATTTTATTATACAAAACTAAGACATAATAATAATAAATATATTTTGTTGCATATTTTAAAAAACAAAACAACATACATACTTAAAATAATAATAAAAAAGTAAACAGGGTGATCTTATCGCTTTGTATATAAGTGGGCGGTGCATAAAATAAAAAATTAACATAATTATATATATGTATATATAGAAGCCCGTGACGCATTTAGAATAACAAATCAGGTCTATATTAGTTAATATTCCTAGAACCAGAACAAATTCTTATACATTTTTCTATATATATTTATTCTTATAAATATATATAGAATAAAGGAAAGAAAAAATATTGTTCTAGCACACATTTTTCAATATAGACAATATTAAAAAATGTGTGCAGCAATATTTCATTTAAGTATATACCAATTAAGCCTTTCATAAATTATAGAAGAATTAATAATAATGTATAAATATAAATCAGATATAAACATATAAATAAAAGCATTATTGTATCATTTATTATTAGAAATTAGAATTCTAATTTCACAGGTTGAAAATATCTATCGAAAATATTTATAACAAAAATATTTTTCTATAGCAACACAGGAAATATTCAACAAATATCTGAAAATTAGTGTTAAATAAGACTCTAATTTGTAAAGTTTATATAATTTTGAATTTAAACATAATAATAACTAAAAAAACATTTCTTATTGTTATTTGATTATAAGTTAATTTATTTCTAATATAACAGATAATACTTTCATTATTCCCATACTATTTATATATTTGGAAATTTCTTACTTCACGCTGCGATGAAATGTCAAAATTTCAGTGGATTCGTGCCAATGATAGAGAAATCTAGCAGATGTGAAAAAATTGTGATGTTCATGGTTTATAAAACTAATGATATCAACAGTTTTTAGTGTTATAACGAGGATTGATCACGCTGCTGACTACGGAGTTATAACAAAAGAAATAAATCTAGTTGGATGATTTAACAATTTCGATCGAAGGTGAGGGCGAGATTTTCTTTTGTTGCGTTTATTTTACTTCGTCGCAATTCGTTGATACCATATTATATTGTAATAAATATTTCGACAGCTCTAAGATATAATAAATACTTTGATGTAATATTTTTTTAAGAAACTATGTTGTAAGCTTACGGCAACCTATTATTGTAAGCGTAATCACTGTCCGTATATCCGATTTTAATTGCACAATTTATTTGATCATACCGTAAGTTCTAATATAAACATTCCAAAATATTTTTATAGACCCCCACATCATTTACACAATGTTTTATAATTTTAGCTTCTTTACTAAATTACGTAAACATTGAATATAATTGAAATTCCCATTGAAATTTGTTAAATAAAGTAATTATTAGTATTACAGTACAGAACACTACTTAAAAAACTGTTTTATTTGATTCCAACAATTTTATTACTGCTACTTGTTTAAAATCCCTTTTAATGAAATATGATATGTGAAAGTCAACTGAATTGAAAGGTTATTAATTAATAAACTCCTGAGTTATATATTTAAGTATGATTTCTTCTACCACAACATGTGTAGTAGCAAAATTATGATCTCATAAAATGTATATGTAATGCAAGTGTTGAACATTTTATGTGTTGTGAATTGTGATTACAACAATGAATCATGCATAAGCAAATACTATAATAGCTATTATGCTATATTTATGATATATGTATAAGTATAAGTAATGTTATTTTAATTGCTTTACACTGCATATAGCTGGTTAGGCAGAATGAACATAGTGTTAAGACACTGTTCTCTCCTTTTTACCCAAGACTTGACATATTTTACAATGAGGTGCTTCGTCTAAGTTTAATGCCATATTTCCACAAATTAGAAGGGGGGAAATGAAAACAACTTGTTGCCACCTTGAATACATTATAGTGAAATTTTCAGATTTACATTGTTAATTTCCTGTTAATGATTTCCAAATAAAAATTCTAAAAATTATTTTGTATTCAGATATGTCTTGATAATTTATGATGTATTTTGTTTAAACAAGGACTTAAAAAAAACATTATTCTATTTTTAGAATTGCTTTTACATTTATATTTTATTATTTTATATTTTTTAAAGAAAATGTAATAAACCATTTACATATTTTTTTATGACCATTTTAAAATTTATTACAACTTGCTACTATTGCCAACATATTCATTCGTAGATCACTTTTAACCTGGTAGTAGCTTCCTATAGTACTGACACAACTGACATTTCCATGTAACTTGATGAAATGTAATGGTCTAATTAAATAAAAAAATGTTGATTTTATGAAATTTGCTATAATAAAATAAGAAAAAAAAAACAACTTCACGCTGTATCCTGCACACAGCAGGGTAGGCAGAGAGAATCTAGTGTTAAGACACTTCGTTCCCTTATTATTATTATTATTATTATTTTAGTAAATATTTCATCTCCTTGAGTGGGGATGGAACCCACAACCAGTTGGTTTTACAGCTACTCTTGTTGCCACTGGCCTCATAATTTGCTATAATATATACTTATATATAAGAGTAACATGTTTACATGTTTTCACTTGTAAATTAACTAAATTTCTAGACACAGCAACATTAGTATTTTATTTTGTAGTTGTTTGATTTGTAGCTTTATGTGACTAACTATGCAGATTAAACCTAATCTTTTTAATTATTATTATTCATACATAATTAATATTAATTTTGGTTAATAACCAAATATTAAACAAGAGGTTATTGTTTAGTGGGAAGGAGTCTGATTTATGACTCTGTGTTTAATAAAAGGATTAAGTTATTTTTATTTCTCTGCTCAGGTGGTCGACTCGGATTTGCCACTCAATATACAATGACCTAAATTCTCATGGACACTCTTTTCTTCATGGTGTTAGTCAAAAAAGAAAACTTTGGCTGTATCCCACAAAGCAGAGTAAACGGATAGCAACTAATTTTGATACTCTCTTCACTCTTTTCTCACGAATTCGAGACGCTACACGTTATAGCCGTTTTGCCAGAGCATAGAAATGATTAATTTCACAAGCTGGGTATCATCCCACAATATCATATATAATTATATTAGTGTAGGATGTAAAGTAATTATAATCTTAATTAATAATTACAATAATTACATTTAGGAAGTATTCTTATCTTATCTTTTCTTAACAATTGAAAATAAAAAAAAAACATTCCAATCGGAAGTTAAGGTTGTATCGGCTTTTGAAACTGCGAGGTGTCTCTGCAGGAAGCTTATCTTTTCTATATGTGGATGTCTCAATGTCATTTTCAAGGTCGTTGGCGTATTGTTTCTTTTCAATGTGACTATTGAATATTATTATGGATGTTTTGGTTTGTTGAAATGTTGAAGATTGTCTAAATGTATATAAGTGCCCTCAGTGTGATGAATATATTTAAAATATTTCAAAACAAAGAAATGTATAAAAATATCACGTAGCGGAAACGTAGCTCGAACCCGCGCCTTCTGGTCCTCCTCCCAAATGCTTGTCACTAACTAGCGATACGTTCTTATCGGGCTGTTTCGAATTTCTCATACGTCTACTACTTATTTTATATATTATTGTGCATTTCTAAATATTTTTTTTAGCGTTCTGAGAGATAGCGTCTTGAATGGCGGAGTTTAACTATATGTTATTGCCAGAGCGATGAGATCAATGTAACTTATTCCTCCGATATGGAATCGAACTATACGAGAACAACCGTCTCGTTTGCAGTCACATACTGTGCGACTGCGCCATGTCGGCCTCAATTAATATTTCCGTTTACCTGACGTTTTCCAGTTTTGTCTGGCTCGGTCAGTCAAGGTGAAGTTCAGACGAACGCGCGGTGAACATTCAGTGAGAACGGAAATGAAAGAAGTTATTTGCTAGTGGGCCTAATACCGCAAACTGCGACGTCGTCGCTACTGAGTTCACCCTGTTTTGAGTCAAAGACTTTTTAAGCCTGCTTGTGACTTTATATTCCTACACTAAAACTACACGAAGATTGACTTTTTGTATGATTGCGTTGAAAAGAATGTGCAATCTATATATGGTGCTGTAAGCCATTGCATATGACGAAAAAAAAACTCATTGTAGAAGACATGCGACAGCGCGGTTGCATGGCAGTGCGTACAATCTTAAACCGCGCGCCAAGCCAACCGCGCGTTTATCTGAACTTAGCCTAAACTAGGATTTTATCGTTGTACAAAGATTTTATTTGTAAAGATGTAGAATTGAAGTACTACTGACTTCTACCGACCTACTGGGAAGAAAATATTCAAAAGTAAGAAAAATCTTTAAAATCCTGAGACCTCTCGTGGTGCAGGGCAGGACTGTAAACGCGACTGGTTTTGGGTTCGATCCCCACCTGAGGAAATGAAATATTTATTTAAATTTAGATTTCCATTTCTTCGCTCTGTTGTTGAGGCAAAGTGCGATAACGTCACGTCGAGTTTCACCATTCAACACGGTTCACCAATTCGGTATATCTTTGATTAAAAGTTCAAATTACTGTAACAGAATTATTAGGATAAAAATAAATATTAATCACCTATACATACTTATTAGGACAGTTCTTTATGTATCTAATATTTTTTTAAACTGTTATCACACCTTAACCTGATTAAGCAGCAATGGGCGTGTTATGTACACGATAATTTTTAATTTTTTCTTTACATTGCAAGCCAAAGGGGTCGGTGAGCGAAGCGAGCAGGAGCTTAGATAATTATTTATTTGGATATCATGTTGCTCAGTTATATTTTTATTATTTATTTTTAGGGTTCCGCATCTTTTAAGGAAAAAAGAAACCCTTATAAGATCACTTTGATGTCTGTCTGTATGTCTGTCAAGAGACTATCTCAGGAATGCTTGGAGATATCGCGTTGAAATTCAAACCATATACTCAGATCTACGCTCCTATTATTTTCTAAGAAAATCGTATTACTACATTTACTTAAAAAAAAGATATGGCCATTTACATCGCAAAAAACGCGTTTTTCGACACTATAAAAGGAATCAAAGTTAAAAGGATACTTCCGGTTGACCTAGATTTATGAAATTTGGCAACTAGCATATACGGTAGTAGAAACAAATCTAAAAACTATACATGTATGGTTAAGTCTTAAAGAAATAGGCTTGAAACAGGGGAAAAAACTGGTATTAAAGCCGTTACTTCAAATGAGGGATCATATGAGCTCTAGCTAAACTTGAATTTCAGAAAAAGCTCGAGGGCTTCAATTTCACACTTGGCGATTTTTTTTATAACTGCACTGTATTTTCTTCCTGCTGTTTGACTATCATTTCTACTGGGTGGGCTAGAATTTTTTTTTTATATTATATTTCTTACATGAGTGCATCTATGTGCAATACATTACATGAGTACATCTATGTGCAATAAAAGAATATTCGTATTTTTATAAACTCCAATGTGTGAATGACTGATGCAAATAATTCTAGTACTTGACCATTTTTAAAATGATCTATTCCGACTAGTTTAATTTAAAATAACAATAAGTTTTCAATTCTATTCAAGGAAATGTTTTTATGTATAATATACATAGATATTCCTCCGATCTGGTTGAAAAACTCATGTCTAATTAATCTCCTACACGAGCGGAAAATGGAGAACAGTTGTTGCTAGATTCTCTCTGCGTTGTCCCTAAAATGCGATAGTTAGTATAGTTTTTTTTAGTATCATACTATATTCCGCATAAAGCAGGAAAGGTAGAGGGAACCTAGTAAGTTAAGTCACTCCGTCCCCACTCACGTATATGTTTTTCTGTAGCTCTAAACTTTCTGTTTTGTTTGTTATGTTGTTTGTGGAGGATGAGCTCGCCACCGCCGATGCAGTTGGAGGTGGAGGTCGGCGACGAGTCAATGGAAGACGACGCCGCGGATATGATACCAGCGGACAGGTGACTTTTAATTTTTTTTATATTAATTATATTTTTTAATTATTTGTCCGGCGTCGCATTTTGTATATTACTTTCAATATTAGTATTAAACTATTTCATTAATAACTTTTAAAAGTCAGAAAGACAAATATACTTTTAATTAACACTTTTCTAAATTCTTTCATATCATGCGGAGCTACAATAATTTTAATGGTGAAGAAAATATCACAAGATCTATATTACTTCTTTTAAAATTTCCAAATCATTAGAGAAATTGCTTTCGGTGAACAGAACGTAATGTTGCACCTTAACTAAAAACTTTATCCTTTATTAACCCCCGACAAAAGCAGAGGTTTTTTGACATGTCTGTGTATGTGTGTGTAGGAGTATATGTCTGCCTCTGGCGTCGTAGCTCCTAAACCAGGGGTTCCCAAACTTTTCTTGGTCTAGGACCACTGGTTGGGAGCCAGTGTCCTAAACGGAATAACCAATTTTGATTTAGGTCTTTTCCAGTAATTTTTTATTTTTTTTCTTTTTATTTTTAGTTTTTTGTTTTTTCTACTCTCGAGTCTTAGACCACGTACATGTAAATACATGTTTTAATTTCACTACATATTACCCATAAGTGCATTTAAGTGCATGTAGCTTAAGTGATGCGTAGATATTTGTGACTGATTACTGTGGTTCACTTGAAAGTTAATAAACCAATAACCTGTAAACGTAAAGTAATGATTGGTGAAGTGTCTTCTACCTTCCGTTCCCTTATCAACTTCGTTATTATTCGCTCTCAGTATTTGTTATGTCTTTTGGCAATAAACATTAGGTATTGTGTTTCAAGTTTTTCCTTTTTTAAATATAAAAATATTTATATGTGGTTTTTATTTACTAGGTAATTTT
This sequence comes from Heliconius hewitsoni, assembly GCA_018230445.1. NCBI lineage: Eukaryota > Metazoa > Arthropoda > Insecta > Lepidoptera > Nymphalidae > Heliconius > Heliconius hewitsoni. Next base: position 6,172 of record DWAN01000709.1, on the reverse strand, counting down.
ATAATTAAGTTGGGTATTACAATTAGTTACAATACCTATCCTAGTGTAAAAATTATGTTAGTACAGGCGTTGCTTAACTTGTGTTGTGCGAGAGATAGCACTGAGTTGCTGAACACCACCTGTTCGACTCTTTCACTCGACGAAATGAAAAGGTAAAAAATTACCATTTACTTTCTAGTTTCACTCACGCCTGCGAATGATATGGAACGACTATTATGTTATGGAATACTTGTAATATTTTTTAATAATTTAAAGCGTTAATTTTTACTGTAGTTTCTATTTTTATTTGTTTATGATTTTATTTATTGGTATTTTTAATATATTTTACTTTTATTTATTTTTATAGTGAAGAGTTTTTATAAAATTATTATATATTATAAAAGGATTAGCTTAGAAAATAGTTTTTTTTATATTTTTAGGTCAAATCAGACATTACTTGAATCCTAATACAAATCATTTCGTCAAGACAACGCTGCGTTTTGTGTTACCAGAGAAATAGCAATTATTATCGGAAAATTGTGTGGAAAGACAGAGTGTTTTAACACTAGGTACTATCTGCTTGACTTGTTATACCAAAAATAGCTTGAAATACAGCGTGAAGCTGAAATAAACATTCTTAAACGAGCTATGTTTATCTGTCACAAAGGCTTAAAATTACGAGTACCTACCTACATAGTAAATAAAACGCCGTTGCAAGGCTATAAACTGCATTTTTACGATAAAATTCCTATATAACCGTTTCTATAAACTTTATGTTGCAAGTCACCACCATTGAATAAATAATTATTGAACGATGTAATGATGCGCCATAATTGATATATAATTATAGGTCGCTATGGGGTCATGTTGTAGTAAGACACTAAAATGGCTAATTAAGAAATGTTCTTAAAAAGAGCAGTTTACGCTTTTTCCTACATAGCAGGATATGCATAAGGCATTTCTCTGCTCTGCCTGAAGACAAAATACAGCGTGCAGTTCCGCTACTCAACACGCAATGTCTCGAATTCGGCACTTGACACTAGGTACACTACACCCCACATGTAGTCCGTTGTTGAGGCAATCAGCTTGAGCCTGAAATCTTCGCATTACGCGTGTTCTTAGATAAATACAATTTTGTCTTTGTTGCTCTGTACGGCCGCATTATAAAAAAATGGCGGAACACTATATGTAGTTTCTATAGAGAGACCACGTAAATTTAAATATTTTTCTCTGCAAGTACGAATTGAAGTCTTAATTATCTATCGTTTATCTTCTATAAATGCATTATATCTCTATCTCTACTGGTAATTTAATAATAATAATAAAAAGAAAGTTTACCAAAATTTCGCCGAAAAATAATTGTTTTCTAAGCAATAAATTTAAAACAATTTTATTTTTATTCCTTTTTAGCTTTGCGCTGTATCATACGGCAGAGGAATCCTAGTATTAAGACAGTTAGAGATACTTCGTTTTATTTCCTAGACATTGCGTGTTAACTATCAATAATCCAACGCCGCGTCTTGTCTTCTTTCCAGAACTCCATTCCCCCGTGTCGGACTAAATTATTTAAGAATTTAATTAATACAATTTTTATATTTTGAAAAAAAAACTGGTTTTTCCAACGTGTTTTACCCTAATTTTATATGCGTAGTTCTATTTATATTTAATATGTTAGAGCACTACGGGTTGAAATCAATTTCAACTATTAATTGAACGGTAAGCTTCTGAATCACTAAACGTTGTGTACGCAGCATTTAACTTTGCGCCAATTTAATGATTTCAGTACGGGCATAGCTGTTACAGGAGATTCCATACTTTCGTTAGTGTTGTATATCAAACTAGTCGTGGCCCACAAAATTGTTTTAAGTCCCGTATTTAAAATCTCAGCTATGAGATAGATCTTGAGATGCAGTTTCTTTTCATATATTATAATTTATGAATGAAAACAGCATCTCAGGCTCGCTCTCAAAATCGATTTCAGAGTTGAGAGTGGTTAAGAAATACTGGTCTAAGATATAAAATTGAAAATACCACTTTTCCCCGTTCCTACACTACGTTCTTTTCCGTAATCGTCCCTTACTGCCGCCCTATACTCCCTAACTTACTTATATACATGCCAAATTAAAGCTATCTAAGTAATTTGTTCTATGCGTTGCCTATAAGTCACTCAGTAACGGAAGAGTTTAATAAATAAAAAAAATCAGCCTCACGCTGTATCCCGCATACAACAGGGTAGGCAGTATCTAAAAACTCCATTCCCTACTTTCCGCCTAAATCTGGAGGCATTGCGTCTTGAGTGGCGGAAGTCAACGCCGCGCTTTGCCTCGACACCAGAGCGAAGAAATGAAAATATAAATTTAAATAAATATTTCTTGTCCTCGAGTGGGGATTCGAACCCACAACCAGTCGATTTTGCATTTTGTTTCTCACTAATAGCCAATTAGTTCTGAAACCGCAACATTTTGTATGGAAATGTCGCAGGTATGTGTATCGTATTAATTAATATCGATCACGATTATAACGTAAAATGTACAAATTTATTATATAATATAATTTATACGTTAATCAAAAGTGGTCCTGTCGCAGTGGCACTGAGAGATTGACGGCGTAATGACTGTATTTAAATTATTTGTGTTTTCCCGTCCTGCTAGTACAAACCGGGGCGTTGAGTTCCGTCACCTCACACGCAGTGTCTTGAATTTCAGAGAAAAGAACAAAACGGAATGTCATTAAGTTAAAAAAAGTAAATTATTAGCGCGTCTACAAGTTCACTGAAACTGAACCCAGTATCACAATGTGCTCTAATTAGGATATGTATATTAATTGAATACGAACGAATGTTAATTCATGTGTTAGTTATTTCTTTAAATCAGGAGTTGGGTTGTTTAACACTACGTTCCCGCCTAGCTATGTGCGGGAAACAGCGTGAAACTAAAAAAAACTTACTCCAAACCATAATGACGAAGTGGTACAACGTCCGACTGTAAATACGGTGGTTGAGGATGCGAGCCTCAGTTTTTCATACATAATTATGTAGGTACTGCGTTTGTAAAGATCGATCACCGATGTCTTCTTATTCATCTCTTACTATACTTATCTTAAATGATAAAAACCCACCATTATATTCTTTCTTTTTAGAAAATTATTTTTGATAGAACAAGAGAAAGCAAACGAAAGTTTCCTTAGGGAGCATTAATAGAGGGTCTCCCTTTTCCTTTAGGAACGGCAAGAAAATTGGATTTTACATTTTGTAGTCACCGTAAACCAAGTTGCGGGCTATAACTTGTATAGTCTATGAAAGCCATCAAAATTGAGGTATTGTAACAGAAAGATAATACACAATTAAAATAGTCAAGTGCGTTTGGTGTATTCGTATAATGTAAAGAGCACTCGTACGGTTGGAGCACCTCGTTTGTTATAAATAAGCCAAGCTTCAGCTATGGAGCTCACTATTTCAGCTAAACTTATAAAATATATCGTTATTTTAATATATTGTTTGAGAGTTATTTCGTAGCAGGAAGGATGGAATCGTTACTTTTAAACCGTCTCCTTCCTTAGTGTGATGTTTATTTATAATTTTATAAGATATACCTAGCCTACCTACCATTTATTAATACTTTGAAAATATTCCTAATCGTGCTGTGATTAGAATGCGTCTATACAAGACGGTTGTAGGTTCGATGTTTATTATGTAAATATCTTTCTCTTTTACATTTTACTGTTGGTTTATGTAAAGTACTACATTGAGATTGATTCATGGTTCACACAGTCTGTTAAGTAAAATTAAGAAACACAAGGTAAGGTAATTATGGCTCTGTGGGACGGCATGTAACTGCAAATGCCAATGAAATAATATACAATCAATACTGTTTTTGATCCAAAATGACGGATTACTAATTTTTTCAAAACCCATTACCTTAATATGGATAGCAAATGAACGTATTTGATTTGTAAAATACTGTACACCAACCATGGAGAAATCTGGAGAGCTTGTTTTTAAAAAGGCTTTTTTAATTTCATATTTCAGATATATAATAGATTCTTTCTAATATTTTAACTATTTCGCGGAAATCAAAAATATATTATAAGATGTTACGTAAAATGGATGGTTGCTTTTTACGTAACATTTATTTATTTATTTGTAATTTTTATTATTATACTATTTTTGTTCATTTAAATCAATTCGAAGGTCACCCCTAGTGATAAACAATTCAAAACATACATGCCAATCGATTGTTTCAGACCGAGAAAGTAAACTCCTTCCTTAGTTCGACGCTTGCAAATCCTAAAGCAAAGCAAAGCTAAAATTAGGCCACTTCTGGCGCACGGTGTGCAACTGTAAACCCTACAGGTTGCGGGTTCGATTTCCACTCGAGGACATTAAATATTTTCATTTCCTCGCTCTGAGCACGAGGCAAAGCGCGGCGTTAAGTTTCGCCCACTCAACACGCAATATCTCCTGAAATAGGCGAACAGTGAGGAACGAAAGTGTCTTTATGGGAACGGAGTGTCTTAACCCACTTTTTCCCAGGTTCTTTTTGCCTGCCTTGATATGTTAAGGAAAAAAATTAAATATAACAGTTTAAATTGTAATTACTGCTCATTTCATAGTAGTTACGCAGATGGCGGAATCCTCCTCCAATTTAGTTAGCTTTGTAAAATTTTATATTTATGTATAAACAAAATACACGCTGTAAGCGTTTTATTTTTGGCAAAATCTCTTTTGTTCTTAGTGTATTAGGCTTTTATGGAGTAGTTAAAACTGTGGTTTCATTTAAAGTAGTGATGACATAAACACTTTGTATATGCATATGAAAACAGCGTTATAATTAGGCTACTAATTATAATTCTGTTTTTAAATAAGTTTTGTAGGTGTCATATTAGTTGTCTAGTGTCGCTGGGAAGGTCTTAGGGCGCAGGTAGAGATTTTCACGTGTTTTGGTAGGATGCCAGCTTCCGAGACGATTTACCAACAAAATTGCACTCTCGGTTGTTGTGCTAGAGTCAGTTTCATATTGGAAATGCATGTTTTTGATGTAATTATTTAAATTTTGTGATGTATTCTAGGTTGTTCTTATTTGAGCGGGTTATGCTGCAATCGGTAATAATATTATACTTACTTTTTATAAAATGACTTCAATATGACATACTGATTCAAAATGACATGAGACAACATGACGAAGCAGTTCGTAAATATTTTCATTGAAAGTCTCAATAATTTTTTTTTGTCTAATTGAGTTAAATTGAGATTTAGCTTAAGCTCAAAAAGCTTGTCTGATGATTGTTTTCACCACTAAAGGCACCGAATTTACAAGAAAGCAAAATTATTACATTGTATAAAAAAGTAACTCATCCGTTTTTTTTTATTTTCACGCTGTATCCCGTACAGCAGCTGCTGGGTAGGCAGAGGGAACTTAGTATAAGACACTCCGATTTTATTAAGACACTTCCTTCCCACTGTCCGCCGAATTCAGTAGACATTACGTTTGAAGGGCGGAATACAGTGCCGCGCTTCGCCTCGTTACCAGAGCGAAGAAATGAAAATATTTCATGTCCTCGAATGGAAATCGAACCCACAACCTGTAGGGTTAACGCGTGCCCCTGCGCTAAGACTGGCCTAATAGTAATTAGTAAGCTGGATTATTTTTATATGTTATAAATTTATCAATTTGTATAGATTCTTTGACTTGTGATAGTTGCAATTTTCCCTCGTTCTTTACCTACCGATTACTTTTTATTTGAACCTGCATTTATGATAGAGCTATATATAACCTAGAGACGAATCATATAGATTCGAATGTGATATATAATCCTCAAAGTTTCACATTTAAAGGGCACCAATACTATTCGAAAATATTAAAGAAATTTTAAAATGAACATACTTTTCCGAATAATAAGCGGCAATGCAAATGAAACATTAATAGCGTCTACTGAGAATACAAGAATACATAACTTATTTATAGCTAAACGTATACGCCAATATGAGAAGTCAAACTTGACGTGTTTATTTCGTGTAGGTAAGCTACTATTTTGAGATTGACTTTTAGGTAGAATAATATTAAGGATTTGGCAACATTTCCTGTACGAAGATTATAATGTCAAAATATCGAAATGTAAAAAGCTTCCAGCTTCATTATTTATTTCGCATATAACATGGCAGAGAGAACCCAGTGTCAAAACACGTTCGTTCGTT